>VYVB01000503.1:0-187330 GCA_009761775.1 Ficus carica
GGATACATGTTCAAGTCAAGTTATGAATATTAACCTCTCGTTGATGCGTGAGGGTCAAGTTTATGATTCCCAGAACTGTTAGGGCCTTGCAAACCCTAGCTTTGTCTGGAGGCTGCGTGCTTTTGGTACGTACACTATGGGCCCACATGTTAAGACAAGATAATAAGTTCAAGATTGAGTCTATAATAAAGCATAAGACATTCAAATCAATCATAAATGGTTCATGCATAAGTTACATGATGATTGGCATGTTTTTAAGATGTTTGAAATGTTTTGTGAGATATATTTGTACTTGCTGGGCGAAAGCTCATTGTATATTTCATACTGTAGGTAAGAAGCCTACAGCTTAAGTGGTGGGCCATGCGGACGATGCGACGGGTGAAGGGCGGTGTGGGATACCACTACGCAAAAATTTTCCGCAACCACTTTTGAGTTAATATGTATATATCTCAAAAGTAAATTATGTTATACAGTATGTATGAAGTTTGAAGACTTGAGAATGTAATTTTCAGTATTGTATGCATGCATGACAAGTTTTTCTCTACAAGATAATCTATGTATTTATGTTTAAAAAAAAAAATTAGTCTCAAATTTTCAAGTAAGTATGGTGTCGACCCGGCTTGGGAAGTCGGGCCGTCACAGAGTGTCTCAAATTTTCAAGTAAGTTAAGTACAAGTATGTATGGTGTCAACCCGGCTTAGGAAGTCGGGGCGTCACACCCTCTCACCCTTAGGAACCGAAAAAAAAAAAAAAAAAAAAAGTGAGAGAAGAAGAGTTAGTGGCCGGTTGTGTATGAGTGAAGTGAGGAAGAAAATTGTCTTAATCTATGGTGTAGATCCACCCTTCAAGATCTAGAGGTAATCCTTCTAATCCCCTAAGCATTTTATTAAGTCTTGATCAAGGATTTAAATGTATTTCAAGCTTGGGTTTGTAAGAGCATAAGCTCACCCTTTTTATTTTTTATGCAATAGTTTTATGTGCTTAGTATGTACTTGATTTAGGTTTAGATGGTCTTGATTGATAAGTTTAAACATGCATATGATTTTATGTTTTAGAAAGAATGTGGAATTTTTGTATGCCTATCTTGTGTTTGTGATATGTCCCCACATACTTAAGAAGAAGCATCGTATGAATGGTGATGATGGCGTTGATGTATGATAAATGAAAGGTTAAAAACTAACTTAAAACCCTAATTTGGTAAGACAAGTAAGGATTACCTATTTGGGATTTTAAGTAAGATGATCAAGTATGTGGATGATAGGAATGCACGTAATGAGCTGCATGATTTTCGGATCATGCGGGAATATGATCTGGAAATGCAATTTTAAGGCCCTTAGAATTTGAATTTGAAAAAAGTTAAAACTGTAAAGTTGTAGAAAATTGAAAACCCTAGGGGGCTACATAAACAGATTTTTGAAAAATAAGCTCCAAAGGCTTCAATTCTTACAAATTTCCGAACCTGGTCAGCCCAAACTCTATGCACGGCTAAGAGGTTTCAAAAAAAAAAAAAAACGGATAGGTTAAAGGTAGAATAAAGTTTTGATTAAAGAACAAAAGTTGTAGGATTCTTTGAGATCTACAACTTTCATGAAGAAAACTTTTTCAAATTCAAAATATTTTAAGAAAAAAATTGGATTTTCAAAACTGTATAGGGTACAGGAAATTCCTGCATAGGATTTTCAAAACAGTGCATGAACAGACAATTCCTGCACATGCACTGATAACCAAATTTGTGGGGCTATTTTCAAAGATGGTTTTTAGAATTTTATAGTTTTACTATCATTTTTCAAAAAAAAAAAAAAAAAATTACAGTTTTATAAAAAGAATTTAAAAAAAAAAGGTTAAAATTATATAAAACAAGGTTTTGTGAATAAAATAAATTAGGCCAAGTTATATAGTAACACTAGTAAGACATATAGTAATCAGAAAAGATACCAACATTTATTAGGCCTTGTACCCATGGTTACTTACAATAATCAAATAGGTTACCACTATAATATGTTGGGCTTATATCTAGGGTTACTTATGGATGTTGGTTTGGATACCAACATTAAATGTTATAGTTTATAGTAAGATAGGATGATTCTTATCTTACGTCCTTTTTGGAAATAGGAAGGTAACCTATTGTTGTGACCTGTCGGGACAACAAACCCAGAATCTAGCATAACCTGCAAGTACAACTCCGCCTACAGTATAGGCAAAATGTTTTACTGCTTTGCATGTTTTTCAAAGCTCATGCATTCATGTATGTGATGTATATGATTTATGTTTTATTTTTGTGACATCATGTAAGCATGCTCACTAATGATAAATCATGTGGTAAGAATAAGATCAAGTTTCAAGTAAGAAACTATTTTCAAGGAACTGTTTTTAAGAAACTGTTTTCAAGGAACTATTTTTAAGAAATTGTTTTCAAGTAAGAAACCGTTTTCTAGTATGATGGCAAGCAAGTTGCCTTGTGTCGTATCGACCTGTACTAGGACTGGTTTGGTCCATGGTTTGAGTTGGATTAAATTGGCCGCCCCAACTACTCCATGGCTGCGCGCCACGGTATGAACACTCATGTTAAGTAAGGGGCCCAAAAATGTGCTAACCTAAGAATGCATAACAAAGCATAAGATGTTGGAAAAATCGGATCCGGTATAGAGTTACGGCGCAGTGTGTAACGACCCACCTAGCACAGGCCGTTACCGTACATACATACATATTGTTTCTCATAATACTTACTTACTTAGAAAACAGCGGAATTATTTTATTTTTTTATATAGTGCGCACATACATGAATACGTAAGTATAAAATAACGTTGCTAAATAAAAGTGTTTGGGCGTAAAATGAAACACATAAAATGAATACATAAAATATCAAGACGCATGGCGGCATAATTTCCCACATTTCACAGCTCGCCCCGCCACGCTCAACCATCTTGCATCAGATACTTCCCGTAGGTTGCTTACCTACAGCGTAGACGTCAAACTGTGAGCTTACGCTCAGCAAGTACAACTACTATAAACCACAACATAACAAACGTTAACCTATCCTAACATAACATAACTTGTCATAGCATACCATAACTTAACATACCACAACATACATTTCTTAGCATAACATAACATAACATACATTTCTTAGCATAACATAACATACTTATGCATGATCCATTTATGCTTCATTATGATTTCTTATGCTTTCATAACTTATCTTGCTTATCTTACTTATCATACTTGTCATACTTATGGGCCCCATAATATAAGTGTCCGTACCGGGCGCGCAACTATGGAGTGGTTGGGGCGGCCAGTCCATTTCCAACTCAAACCATAGTCCAACCCGACCTAACGCGGGTCGCTACGACACAGGCAACTTGCTTGCCATCATAACTTTCATAGTCTCATACTTGATCTTATTCTCGTTAATTGGTGAACATGCTTCGTGATGTTTCACACAATTAAATCATAATCATATCTTAATCATAACATAGCTTTAACATGACTTATATCTTATCATAACATGTTCCTAACATTTTTCATAACATATACTTCATAACATATTATAGCACATAGCATGGCGTTCTTCATAACATAACATAACACATAGCATAGCATTCATTAACCCTATAGCATATATCCTAGCAAATAACATTCACTAAATCCACGGCATACATCATAACACATAACATACTTAGGTAAGTATTCACAACAAAGCCTATGCTGTAGGCGGAGTTGTACTTACCTTAATTGTTGTGTCCAAAGTCGAGCTTGATCCCGTCAGGACACTATCACATTCTAGCTTCTGTCGTAGCATAAAAGTAAGGGTTAGAAATGTTGGTGATATAACCAACATATATATAACTTTAGTTATATGCCCCTTACTTAATCTTATGTTATCCTATTTGGTTACATTAAGTAACCCTAGGGTCTAAACGTACCCTAATCGGATTATTTTAAACTTTGGTTTCAAAATCCATTTCTTTTGGAAAACCTTGTATTTTATGTGTAAAACCTTTTGTAAAACTCTGAAAATTTGTAAATCAAAAATAGGATTAGTCAAAATTATTGACTATTGGAAACTGCCTTTGAAACAGTTTCACATAGTCAATTTATCTGTATTTGTGCAGAAATGTCCTTTTCCTGCACTGTTTTTTTTTTTTTTTCAGAAATCCTGTACAGGAATTTCTTATTTCCTGTACAATTTTTTTTTGAAATACAATTTCATTTAAAAATCCAAACAGAATTTGAAAAAGTTTTCTTCACAAAAGTTTTAGCTTTCGAAAAACCCTACAACTTTCATGTTTTGAGAAAAACCCAGTTCTAATGTTAACATATTCATATTCCCTGTTGAACTCACCTGGCCGTGCATGAATCCTGGGCACGGTCAGGCTCGGTTTTTCATAAAAATTAAGGCCGTTGGAGCCTTATTTTGCAAAACTGTCTATGCTGTCCCCTAGGAAAATCCTTTCTCTACAACTTTCATGTTTTACATTTTTCCTAATTCGGCTTCTAAGGGCCTCAAAATCGGGTTTCCAGAAAACTGGCCAGTTTCCACCAGAACTGGCAGTTTCTTTTCTTAGGTTGATTTTACGTCCTAATTCGCACACACTACCTCAATCGGCAGCAGCCAAGAGCCTAAGGTCAAGTAGGCAGCATATTTCTAATGTCAAGTTTGTCATCCAACAAAATTTAGGGCATACATTCACATCAATCAAAAAGCATAAAACCCTAAGTTCATGCAAGCATTCAAAACCAACCACCAACCCTAGAAATCAAGCACCATACTTAAATATCTAAGCTAGGGCATAAATTGAAATTGAGCTTATGCTCTTACAAACCCACTTGAAATACATTTAAATTTCTCAATTTAAACTTGAATTGAGAAGCTTAGGGTGCTAGAAAATTTTTACCTCAATCAACCTCTAAGGTTGAGTCAATTTGGTTGCACCCTTGATCCTCCTTTTCACCAACTAGAACCGGCCTCCCTCGGCTAGTTTGGTTCCCAAAATTTTCTGCCCTCCTAGCCTTGCTCCACACTCAAAACCGGCCACCTTAGGAGCTTGTCTCCCTTCCTTTCTTCTTCCCCCAATCAACCGGCCCCTTGGCCTAAAATGGTAGCAAAATTTTTTTTTTTTTTTTTTGATTTCTTGGTTGGTGTTTCAACAAGAAGTCCGGCCACTAAAACCCTAGATCCTTTGGGTTTTAATTTTTTTTTCTTCCTTTCACTTTGAGGTTTGGATTTTGGGAGGAGATTTGTGGAGGAATTTTGGCATAACTTAGTTACTTTTCACAATCTTTGTGAACAAAATGAGCCCCCCTCACACCCCTATTTATAGAGGTTTTGAACTTTTTAAATTTGCTCTTAAGTCCTCAAAAAAATTACTATTTGCTCAACTACCCTCTTAGTTGGCCGGCCAACACCTTGTGGAAGAAGTAAATAATCTATTTCTTTCCATATTTTTCCTTAAATGAAAGAAATGATGTCATAAAGATAAAGTAAGATGATGTCATCTCACTAAGGCTTGTTTGCTTCTCTTTCTTAATATACAGTCCATTTTTAAGCTAACACAGATATTTTTAATACTGGGCTTACTTATGCACAGTACTGTTACACTGAACTACAGTCCAAAATTCATCTGTGTAAAAAATGAACTGTATAAAATTTTTCTTATTTCTTGAAGCCCTTTGGCCCTTGATATCCTAATTAATGTGCTTGATTTTTCTATGGTGGTTTTGAATCCTATCATACTATTCTTACCCGTAAAAACGGTTTCTGCAGTATATTTTCCATACTGCTACTTCTATAACCATACTGACATATCTTTGACCTTTCTGGCCAATTATTGACTTTCTTGTCGACCATTGACTTTCTTGTCAAGGTTTGACTTCTTTGATCAATAGTTGACTTTCTCGGTCAAGAGTTGACTTTCTTGGTCGAGCTTTGACCAACATAAAATCATAACATTTTCTACCCCTTTTCACTTAAGAGGTCATATGCTTGGCTAAGCATGCATTTTTGAGTCTTATAAGATTATAAGAATTCACAAAACATAACAAAAACCCTTAATTGGGCTTTTTTATAAATACCCTCAAGGTACAACAAATTTCTTAAAAAGAAGAAATCGTAATGCTAAAAAAACTAGTCATTACACAGCGGAAGTTTTAAAATTTTTATGTCATTTTCGGAAAAGAATCTCATGATGCATATAACAATAAATTAAATTCATGATCAAGCGTACCTTAATTCTTGGATTCCGGAATTACTAGAGCGTTTGACCAACGTGTCTTCTCTATTATTCTCGAGTTCCACGTCTCAGAGTGTGTGTGGGCACACGTTCTATGAATCCAAGCGACCGGTAATGCTTTCCGAAGTCTAGATCCTTCCTTCTCAATTCCGATGTTCATCGTTGAGAATATGATCCAACTTCTTTCTTCAAAACTACAAAACAGGAACTGGTTAACCTCCTATGAAAATTATCACTTGGTTTAACCTTCCTCACAGTTTTGATTCAATGGAATTTTCTCTCTTTTTCTTTCTCACAAGATAGCCGAATTTTGATGTGGAAGAAACCTAAATTGTTTTTCCTCTCACTCCAAAAAAACGTTTTCCCTCTTGAAAAAATACCAAAAATTAGTTTTTCAAGAATCCCTTGGCTTTATATAGAAGTCCAATCATTTTTCAAAATTCATCTCCTTTAAAAATAATTAATAATTATTTTTTTGGATAAATTTTGAATCAAAAGATCATACAACTTTAAGGCTAGATTCATTGAACCTAAAAATGTTTTTCCGAGAGGAAATCTTTCTTCAAAAAATTCGGCCACACTTGAAATTCAAGCTAGATTGATGGTTCAAATTTTAAATCAAGAATCTAAACTAGTCAAAAGATCCTAGTCCTATCTAGATTCAAATTCCTTTTAAACCTTTTTGAATTTAAATAAGATTCACTTATTTGAATTAATTATTTTCCTCAAACATCAACCATATTTATTAATTTAAATAAATGGAATATTTGAAATTTTCCTCCTCTTAAAACCGTCCACAACATTTTAAAGGAAAGAAAAAAATCCATAAAATAATCTCCATTATTCAAATCAATTAATAATTTAATGTTAGGAATATATTTGAACAATTTTGAAACAAAGTTTTCTTCCCTCCACCTATCTAAAAACCGTGCATCACTTTTAGATTAGGAGATAAAATTTGTTTTCCAATTTAAATAATTCAAACACAATCTTATTTCCAAAATTCAAATTAAACAATCACATATTGACAAATCATTTGTCTACTAATTACACATGTCCAATCCTTTCTGGATTGCATGTTAGAGAGTACCATGTCTTAATAGACATTACTAAATTCCATTTAAATTTACCGATCTCATTAGGAACAAATCCCGAGACGCTATACGGAACTATATGAGTTAATAGAGGGACCCAATGGAAATATGTAAAGAGGCTCCTATAATTGTGAAAAATTAATCCCAGATTAATTATTCATCAATTATCAACTTTAAAACTATTTCACTAAAAGTTTGAAGCTGAACTCCTGTTTACATACCGTATTACGAAAGCTCTCTTTCACGTAGTGCTTCTTCCATGATTTATTCATCGCTTGCTTAATCCCTATATGTTATCCATGATTGAATTAAGGACTTTTTTCGTTTTACCTTTTCAATCATTTTAACTTTGAGTTCCATTATTCTCTATTGAAAGAATCACCAGTTGTAAAACCATACAATTGGTAAACCACCAGAGAACACAAAGTAAACAGATGGCCAAGATCTTGTTATAGTATCTTTCAATCCCAGAATAATGCCTTTAAGTAGATAACATTTACTATCGTTAAGATAGCTATGGATTCCGTATCTATGAATCTTGATTTCTCCATCCATAAGTCATGCACCCAAAACACAAGTATATTGACTATGAATTAACAGTGTCTCACCTGTAGTGCATTAAAGTACATAAGTCATCGATGCGAACTCAAGTAATCATTTCAGGATTAAGATTAATGCAGGATGATAATCAAAGTGTCATTGATTCTTATAAACGAAATTATTAAACCGAATCAATTAATACTTTAGGTCCAGTCCAATGTCATACCTCAATACTAGTATACATTAAAGTTTCTACTCGGAACCTATTCGATGGTCAAGACAAACCATCCCTCCAAGGAAGTAGACAACCTTTACAATCTTATCATGAATAAGATCCTCAAATCTTATTCCATCGATTGCGGACTATTTATTTAGACTGTTATCAAATTACCACGTCTTCTATGTATACCCCGTATACATATGGTAATCCAATATATTACCAACAGTCATGGAGTATTTTATGTTTGCTCAAAATAACCATACAATCAACAAATGAAAGTAAATAGGACACAACTTATTAAACATGAATAACCTTCTCTTATTAATATCAAAATGTCATATTTACAGAAAACCCCTAATATTGATTTTCTATCCTTAGGGCACATTTAGATCCCAACATAAGAAAGCATAATTGGTTCATGCATTCTTTTATTACAAAATGTTTTTGCAGAATGAAAGTTGTACTTGATGGTTTAAAGCTCATAACTTACGTTTATGCTGTAGGTAAGTTACCTATTGGCAATGCTTGATACAAGACGGTGGGGCATGGCATGGCTATCTGTGAAACTTTGGGATGGAGACCACTATGCATTTTGTAATATGATATTTGTATTTGTTATACTTTGCTATATGTTAAAACAAGTTTGATATTTCAATACTCAATGGAGAAAGTGTATATATATATATAAGTACATGGTCGAGTTAGATTTCAAATTGTTTAAAAGAAAAAAAAAATTTGTTCCATATTTCCGTTTTATTAAATAAGTTAAGTAAGTATGTAAGATAAGTATGGTAACGGCCTACATTAGGCGGGTCGTTACAGAGGGGATAAACCATTTCATGTTCTCGAACGCATTAATGACAACGCCTACAAATTGCATCTACCGGGTGAGTACAATGTTAGTGCTACTTTCAATGTTGCTGAATTATCTCCTTTTGATGTAGGTGATGATTTGAGGACAAATCATTTTCAAGAAGAGGGGAATGATAAGGGCATGGATGCTAAGAAGCTTGAAGTTGAAGAACCAATCAAAGTTTCCGTGGGTCCGGTAACAAGAGCTCGAGCTAAATGCTTCAAGGAAGAACTCAACAATTTAATCTGGAAGGTTCAACAAGTGGATTTAGCCGTGCTTACCAATGAGGGACAAGAAAGGTTGGTCCACCTCATCAAGGTCAATTCAGATCAAGAAGATCAACCATGCAAATCCATGCGATAGGCATGTGAATCAAGAAAGAGAAACTCAAAACTATTTAGTTTCTTTTTCTTTATCAGCTCATTAGTTGGCGTGTGCAGCCATTTATTTTTCTTAGATTGTTTTGTTTCCTTTTTCTATTTTAGACAAGTAAAAGCTATTATTACCAGATTTTAACATTAGTTAAGAAGGCATGTAATTAAGCTATTTTGGGAATGTTCTTTGTAATAATTCAGCTTATTAATAGGCACGTAAGGAAAAGAAACTACAACAAAAAGGGGATTTCATAACGTTTAAAATACACTATCATAAGTGTTTCATAACATTTTAGCAAATGCTATTACTGCCCATGTTATCAGAAGTCTGTATCTATAATAGCACTTATTTGGTGCTCTGTTTGACCATTACGCAGTGTTTTTCTGGTGCAATGTTTGCCTTCCTGTAGCATTTTTCTGGTGCAATGTTTGCCTTCATGTAGCATTTTCCGATGCTATGTTTGAACAGCAAAGTACAACATTCGTAAATCTTAAAAATTGCTATTTTGATATTTATCAAAGTACACAGTAAAGCATTCCCCATCTCAATTTCTATTTTTAATAGACGCCTAAATAATTTCAATGATTATTTTATTGGGATAAGTACAAATTCATTCTTAAGAACATATTACATATACGGAGACACATAGCTATTCTAGGCACTCATAAAGTATAAAATTCACAACATATTGTATAATTTATCAAAAGAAAAGCAACAATGGTTTAGTTACAGAATATCCTAAATGAAGTAATTCAACTAAAACAGGGCAAAAACACTTCTTATTGAGTCTTTCAAGGAAATTGTGCAGCCAACCAAAAGCCTTCAAACATGCCTGTCTTCCATCAACGGTTCACATCTTTCTCTAGTCTCCAAGTTGTATCTTCTATCAATTGTTCAAACATTCTCACTCCTTCCTACATAAGCATGGGACAAAAAGTTTGTTTGCATATGTTAGTGATAATAATAAACGTGACGCAAAGTTACCAAAGGTACAAATTGCAAATCATATAAGTTTTTGTTTTACTTACACTTTCTCAGCATTCTATACAATTAGAGAACTAATAACTTCTTCGATATTAGTCATCTTCAATTTATCTCCAAAAAATGCATTAGGCTTTCTTGCAAATTTGAACTTTTGGATTCAAAGCATGTGCAAGTGTATATTTATTTATTTTTACAATATATTTAGGCCAAAAGTCCAACCTTTATGCCAATCTCAAGGGAACCAATTTCATCATCCCAACGTATAGATTTTGCACCGATTTTGCACCATTAAAAGAAGGTTCGCCTTTATCTAACCCTTTCTACCGAGTTCATTAACCCATTCTCCTGCAGGAAAGATTAAATTATTTGACAACACATGCATATTGCAAGAACAAAGCCAACCGTTGGATACGCATACAATTGAATATATGAGTGCACCTAGGACCTTAAGTAACATAAAGTTATTAAACAAAGCCAACCGTGACAATGATAACTAGAAGACAAGTGTTAAGTAGCTTCACAAAAGAACTAGAGATATTGGTTAACTTACGGAATCTGTGTGGAGAGTGGAGAGTTTCCAAAATATTGTTTGTCTCCTGGATGATTCAACAGAACATTTCACTATTCTAATATGAGAAAGGATATAAAAGAACAGATAATAGGACTAAATGAAGCTTCATAGAAGAAACATTGTTACCAAATCAAATATTATATGTTTGTCTAGGATCTTGGCGAAGGAGAACTTCAAGATGAATTCACCTTTACAAATACAAGATAAGTATATGTTAGTCTAGTCATAATCATCTAATTGTCTCGTCGTGAGTTTTTTTCATCTTCCATGATCAGCTTTTTGTCCCTTAACAAAATGTTGGTCCTAATAGGGTGGCTCTGCTGCAATATGCTAAACAATGAAAATGATTGGTCTACATCAAACATCAATATTCATTCTTCAAGTTCAGATTTTGCCCTGTTTATTAGACAAAAGATCCGATTTTTCATGTTTGAATTGCCAAAACTTCAAGAATCTACTAAAGATGGGTTTTCCTTGTCACATTTTTTCACTTTTGTGTTGTATCCAGAAGCTTATATCTAATATTCGCTAAATAATTTTATGTTTATAGCATTTAAGAAAAAGATGAAGAAAATTAAGATCAACTTTGTTAAAAAGATTTAGTTTATTTCTTTGAATTTTCTGTGACTTTTTATTCAATAACAAATGAAAATTTTCATTTCACTTGATTATTTATAGAAGAATATATCACTGTAGTAGTTCTCTTTTAGTTATACAATGCAAATGAAACATTCAACGATGTACATAAAAAAAAAGACGAAAACCCAGTCTATATACTGAATATTAAACTCTCTTTTCATAACTCAGTTGCCAAATGCTAATCACAAATAGTGTTAGCAAACTCAGATCAAAGTTTTCCTAATTTTTCTGTTTGTTATGGTTCTTTCACTTAGAAAAACCTCTATTTCCAATTAAATAATTGATGCATAAATGAAAGAACAAATAATTGAACAAAATAACCAAAAAAAAAATTAAAGTATGCATCATAGTCTCGAATGACATTCAACAACATCCTGCTTAAAAGTCAAATATTTCATGTTGGATCATGAACTGACCAAAAAAAAAAAAAAAAAAAAAAAAAAAAAGGGCCAAGCCAATCAAACTAGATAGAAAACAAGATTTCTACAAATAGTCGTTCTAACTAGACAGAATTTTACTTACTTCCGACAAATCGTCCAAGGCAGCAGTGGGAGTTCCATCCAGTGAAGGTGTCGTCACTTGACGAATTCCATCCCGTGAATGGTCGAACGACGATGTTCCGCCGAGCAGTGCCACAAGGTCACAAGTCAGAGTTCAATTCGACAAAGACAGGGTGGTGGGCCATTTATGCGATGAAGTTCAAAACAACAAGGAGCACTCATGGGTGAAAAGAAAAATCGTTAAATACTTTGGAGAAAATTATGGGAGCTTAGGATTAATCCGAAATGTGGGCGAAATTTAAGGATTTTAAACAAAGAGATTGTTGGAGAATCTAATTTCATCACTTTTTATCGTTATAGGGAATGCAGTTGCTCATTTTTGGATTATTGGGGAATAATGATTTTGATAACCATGTAGTCATCTTTCTTAAGTGTTCTCCGAAGTTCATGGGTTATCCTTTCAAAAAATGGCAAAAAATTTGTGGGTCATTGCTGCTAAAAAATTCGAGCCTTTTTTTTCAAATGTAATTTTGTTGGTTGCCATCACATCGACGAACATTTTTTGAGAAACGCTATTACTTGATGTTATAAAAAGGCTTTATTGTTATAGTGAATGAGGTAATTCATTCAGAAATTTGAGAGGTTTTCTCTTTGCTTCTTTGAAAAATTATTCGCACTTATCAAGAATTATTCTTGTGGAATTCAACAATGACTTATCAAACAAATTTTAATCACCGTCTGTGGCGTCTTCAATATACCAAAGTTCTTGTTTCGTTATAAACAACAGGTCGAGGTTCCATTCAAATCTGATTTTATAACGATCTTGGGTTCCTAATTGTGTTCGGGTCTCATTATTCTTGATGATGTTCGTATCAAAGATCATTTATTAGAGCCCATTTTGGCACTCGACCATGGTAGAGTTCCGAGCTCTTGGGAGTTGGGACCCTTCCAAACTTTGCTGTTGCGAAAGACTTCATAAGGCGTTTAATTTCTTCAGTAATGAGCAAAATGTTCTAATCTGGTTTCCATAAGATTATTAACAGCTTTGATCACAAGTAAATTGATTTTCAATTCAGTCTTTTTGCCAATATATAGACACACACTACTATAGAATGTGGATTCCACAACGGTTTTTAACCGTTGTGGTAACACTTCCATGACGGCTTTTTAACCGTCGTGAAATCCAGGGTCATGGAATCTTTTAAGATTCCACGACGGTTTTTTAACCATCGTGTAATGGGCAAAAATAGGGCCTAACTGTGGTAAGGGGTGCCTACCACGACGGTCTCCCAGGGAAACCGTCGTGGTAGCTATCAAAGGAAAAAAAAAATTTGCGAATTCTTTTTATTTCCCACGGGTGGCAAATCCCGTGTGTTATCCATTGTTACACAGCCAATAATATTTTCATAAATAATATGTCATTACCTGGATCACAATGTACAACAATTAATATAATGAGAGTACAAATTTTATATATTGCTTTTAGTCAATATTGTATAAACCGCATGACAAATGTAGCCTACTCTTGCCTAATTAAACTCATGTCAGCATCAGTATAAAAAATCCTTGGTTTGAAGCACGGTTAGTCTATCAACAGTGAAGGTTATTTCTCGCATGAAAGCTAACACAAAATAACCGCATTCTACATAGCCTTCCTGTATTGGACATCGAACAGTATCAATCAACGTCTGGCAGTTGCGTCGCTGTCTTATTCCTCTTCCCACCAACTATTTCCAATCATTAAGTGCCCTAATAATTTGACAAATTTCAAAACAATTACAACAACAATTATTTTATGTCTAATCAGAGATATGAACATCAAAGAATACTTACGTCGTAATTAGGTTTTTAAAATCATCACCCGGTTCGTTTCCTAAAGGATTAAAATACAGGACTGAGTCATCCCACGGATCAATGACTGTCAAGATCCAATGTTGGCTGCTGTTATATGGCATGAGAAACAACTTTCCCTTTGGTGCGTTTCTTAAGATCCGTAGAATATATTCGGCCCTCTCTCAAACGTAGACGGCGCGATCTACATTCTGTTGAACTGGTGAGACAAGGACTGGAGAAATAAACTTGAACCGTTGATCAATACCTATTCTTGCACAACAATCCGTTAAGTATCTGCAAAATAATTAGGCACACTTGTTACGCAAAAACAACATATATAAGATTAAGAAGGATAAATAATTAAATTATTTAAAGATAAATGTATTACCTGATGTAAACCATTACGCTGTTTGCAGTAATTTCTTAAAATGTTATGAAATGATATACATCTTCAAACCCAATATATATGGGCATGTTATCGCCAATGATGAACTGTTGTAGTGGGCACACTATTTGGGTACCGTCACGTATGGAACTTTGTGCGTAATATGCCAAAGGTCTCAATTCGACGGGAATTTCACTAAAGTCAAACGAAGGTAGTTCTTGTTGCGCCGGTTGTTGTTGTGCCTCCGATTGTGACTGTATTTTCTTCCTCCCTGCCCTCTTTTTAGTTCGTTTGCTTCCCTCAACTTCTCGGTCAGGAGCATGATTGGGACCTTGACTTGCCTGGCTCAAACTTATTTGAACGACGACTAATCTTTTCGGCCAAGCAACAAACCCACTGACAACTTCTTCAATACATGTGGCTTCGTTCGTCGGAATAGGTAGGAGTGAACGTTTTAGCTTTGGGACTGTAATTGTCACTCGTACATTCTCCTCACCTAAAGGAATCCCATGAACTGTGTCGGTTGGAACACAGTCCATGTATGCCCTACCGATTGCAATAGGCACATCTCCTCCGTTAACTAAATCAGGAAGAAAGAGCTGGCATCCTTACTTGCGTTCGGCATGGGCTTCGGATCCGACGGCCCAGCTTCTTTTTCATTCAGAGTGCAACTACCCTTGAAGCTGTTATGTTGATCAACAGTCGGTGCGGTCATCTCCTCAGCTATAGTCTCTCGGTTGATACCATGTTTCGCACAAAGTTCCTGTACGGTTCTTTCCAATGCGGCAACATGCCGTTTCATATCCGAAACTTTAGCATTTTCCCTTAAACTTTGCAAAGGTTGAAGTATTGTGACTGCTTGACAAACTTAGATTGACCCCGAATCTGACCCGAATGCTCGGCATTGCCTAATGCCTTGGTCAATATGTCATTTGTCCCCACAAATTCGAAACTTCCTTGTGTCTCTTGTTGACTGAAGTCATTCTGTAACAATTAGAGAATATGTTATCAACTCGTAAACATAAAGGAGTGTACGGGATGAATATATTTTAAATGGATTCTTTAAAACTTACTATTGTATCAGTAATAATTTTAAATACTTCATTCTTAAACTCTCCATCAGGTTTGACGCACATATCCAGCCACCTAGATGCCGCTCTGCATATTTTCCTGTCTTCTTGAACTGTAGTTTAATAATTACCATTAGTAAACATAAAGGAAGAAATTGGAAGTACAGCATACCATTTACACATTTTGTCCAAGTAATTCACGTACATAAACTTGGTCACATTTCCTATATCCGTCTCGGCCCCCGGTTGATCCGTATTTGCTCTTTTTTCTTATCTCATTTCCTTGTTCGGATAGTATTTTGAATTCCAGGGTACGTCGATACTCAATGAATTTTTCCCAATCATCCTGGCTGATGGTGGGGTAATTGTGAACCATTTTTGGTGGTCGGTGCCACACATTTTCTTCATCAATATGATCCCTGACAAAAGCTTGGTAAAGATCATATCTAAAAATTTTCGCTGACTCTGCACATGACTTTAAAGCTTGTTTTTTAAATGATAGATGCATGGTGAAAGAAGTTACGATTTCCACCCACACTCTTTCTTTCCTTGGGCTAAATCGGCACTTCTAAAGTCAGATATCGAAATGGGTATGTGCTCTCGAGCAAGCACTCCAATCCAACTCTGTAATTCATCTCCTTGCTTCTCTAATGGTTGCCCTTTCGCATCAAGCGAAACTTTAATTCGTTCTCCCTTTGTCCTAACCTAGTGGACTCTTCTCATAAGAGTTGTTCTTCGTTTACCATCTTCATCGGGATTGAATCTAGGTGAGTTGGTTCATCGTGGTTTTCCAAATTGAGTTTGAGTTGAGTACTCCTCCTCATGATCTTGCGACATTTTAAATCAATCTAAAGCAACTCCGCACCGATACATGTTAAAAAACAATAAATCTTTGTCATTAAATCATTATAAAATCATGGCACCCAAACACATAAAAAGTAAACGAAAGTATATATTAAATCATTGTAAATCCGTGCAACTAAACATATACTTTACTTAATTATGGAAATGACACACAACCTAATCAAAGATGCATTTTATCGAACATGTCGGATGCTAACATATAAGTGTAATAACCCGCCTTTAACTTTTGAATCACAACTTAATTGAATTGCTTAAAGGGTTTAGGAGGGTTACCTTTAAACCTTGAGAATAGCTCTAGGTCTTGAATTAAAAATTTCCCGACTTACTTCCTTCACTCAAAAATCTGACCACTCTCTTCTTTTTTTTTTTTTTTTTTCGGTTCCTAAGGGTGAGAAGAAAGTTGAAAGAGAAGCAAAAATTTGGGGTCCAACTAATGGTTTTTCTTCTACACTCCACCCCTATTTATGGGTGAAAAATACCTAATTTCCTACAATTATTTTTATTCTTAAAATTACATATTTGACTTTAAAAACAAAATATTTGCTCTTGAGTCCTCATGAGGTGGCCGGCCATGTGGTTGATTTTGGGGCTAAAAATTTCTTCGAAGTTATCCACTAAATTATCCAATCAAAAACTTTCACACAATTTCTTCCAATTTTTCAAAATCCCAAAATTCACATATATCTCCAAGATGAGGTGTCCTCCAAATAGGGCCATGTTTGGCCCTCCCTCCTAATATGCAGTCCATTTCCTTAATAATCCATATACTTCCAGTACTGTTTTAACTATTAATAGTACTGCAATACTGAACTGTAATCCAGAATTCATCTACACTTAACTGGACTGCGTATGCATTTTTCTTATGACTTGAAACTACTTAGTCCTTATTGCTCTAAATATTGTGCTTGATTTTTCTAAAGTGATCCCGTACTTTATTCTTACATTTTCATCTGTGATGATGGTTTTTCAAAGTATAATTTTCATACTGCTTGCTATACTGCAGTACTATCATAATCATGCCTTGAGTCATTCTGGTCAAATGTTGACCGAAATAAAATCATAAATTTTTATTCTGCCTTTTTCCTCAAATGCCTCATGCTTGGCTACTCAAACTATTATTGAGTCTCATAGCTAATTAAACGAGAACTCAAACATATAATGATAATAAAATTATGAATTTCACATTGATATTCATAATTTTCATGAAACATTACATAAACACATAGTACGGACTTAAATTTCTTTACATATAAGAAAATCATGGGTTCGTAAAAATTTCGGTTATTACACTATAGTTCATGAATTTTATTCAAATTTGTCCTCTAACATCAGCAATGCTTCTTACTGGGATACTCTTACTGGATCTGTCTTGTCTAAGTGTCCCAGGTCTCACAATTTTCCTGCTGCTGACCTTACTGTTAAGTACTGTATTTTGCACAAAATATTCCTTGCTAATTTGCCGAGTGCTCACACAACCTCCATTCCCAAAGATTTAGCTACCCTATTATACATGATCGGTACAGGTACAACCTTTGATTTTGGAAAACATATCTTTGATGAGATTGTGAGTCATGCAGAAGAAACTGTCTCCTACACCAAACTGCCTTTTCCATCATATATCTATGAGATCTTGATGTCTCAGACGGAAATCAAGAACCCAAATGATCCTATGGAGCCAATTCCAAGTGTCCTCAAAGTTTCAAAAAAGCTTCTCTCTGGTAGGCATGTTAATGATCTCGGATTGCCTGAACAACAAGAAGATGTTCAGCCAGATGCAGCAGTTCAGGGGGAGCAGACTAGTGTTAATCTAGATGTTTCAACATCTGCTGATACATCTGTCTCACAGGCAAAGAAGTTGAAGATGCTACTGTTTATGAGTGGTGAAGTTCAGTTTTTGAAACAACAACGAGTTCACCTCAAGCAGAGACAACGTGAACTGGAGAGTATCATTACTGCTTATGAAGCTGAAGATGAAGATAAGTCAGTTAGTGCAAGTTCTGCTTAGTGTTTGTGTCTTTGGCATTTCTTGTGTCAAAAGGGGGGAGTAGTTTAGGTTTAGGTTTAGGGCGAGTCATTTGAGTTTTTGGTTTTTGGTTTTTGGTTTTTTAATGGTTTTTTTGTTTTGGGGTTTTCTTTTATAATCAAGTTTTGAGCCAAAATGTCAAAAGGGGAGATTGTTAGGTTTTTTATGTTGCCATTTATGGCAACTTGTATTAGAAAAACCGAAAACAGTTTCTTGTTAGTTAACTGTTAGTTTGGAGAGTCAACGTAGAAGATGCCAACGTAGAAGATATGCAAGCTGATGTGGACGTAGCTGATATGGAAGAATTCTTTTGTTTTTGACAAATATGCTTTTGAAGAAAAATCAGGATTTTTGTGTGAATTAAATTGAATATATCTTTTGGGATTTGATTTATAAAGTGAATTCAAATTTGGATTAGATTCATTATCCTATTGAAATTAGAATTTCAAATTATCCCGTAAAGAAAGATCACGCAATTGGAATATGGATTTCTGGAAGATTTAAGTGCTGGCAGTTTTTGTGAAGGACACAGGTGGATAATTTATAGCAATCATGTTTGGATTAAATGCAGCTTACTTCGGATTATGGAGTAAAATCGAATTATTTGAATTTCAAAGTGTTTCTTGAAGTGTTGCAACAGATTATAGAACAGTTAGAAATTTTAAGTCTTTCTAATATGAGATTTCTTGGAGATTTGTTGATACTGCTTATTTAAAGTCTCAAAAATAGAGAACGTGGTATGGGCTTAGAGATTTATCAGAGTGTTTTGAGGCCTTGATAAACTGTTGCTTTTGTTTACGTCTTTGGGGAGAAAGATTTGAAGTTTTCGGAAGAAGATATTAGTAGTTGAACGGAGTTCAACGTAACTAACGAGGGGATCTCGTAGAATAGATTCATTGACTAGGTTCATGACAACGGGCAGCAACAAGGAGAGGGAGTCTTCAATTTGTTTAAGTCCATTAGTGCTTGTAGTCATTCGATAGTTAATGGATTATTCACTGTCTAGATGTGACCTAGAGGAATAGGGTTACCGAATCTCATAAAAATTACATGTGTCATTCCATTTACTTTGCTTTTGATAATTGAATTAATTTGTTAAAATTAATTAAAGTTGGTAAATAGATAAAATCAGATCATACAGAATCAATTACTAACATATTGACTGGCTCATTGACTGGCTCATTATGCTATTACCATGTCGTGCTTGAATAAGATGTTATTATATAAGAAACATATGAAATATACTAAAAACTTCAAACACTATCATCAAAATATAAACCTAAATTTGGGAATTTCTTATTTTTGATTACCACCTGAAAATTAGGAATATATCAGGTAATCAAGTATTTAATATTTGATATTTAAGGATTTTAAAAATTAGAAAAAAAAAATTCAGTGTGTTAATAAATATATAAGTTTGAGCTTTCCAAATGGAAAATTGGACCAAATAACATATTCTAATACACTAATTAAAAATTATAGCATAATTTAAAAGTTAAGGAACAAAATAGCATATTCCTTTTTTTTTTTTTTTTTTCCCCTCAAATGCCAAATCTACCATTGTCTCCCCCAAATTCCCTTTCGTTTGTTTCCACCAGAGTTGCTTTTCTTTTCCGGCAACTAGGTTCGTGATCTCCGATGACTGAGGGTCGCGATCTCCAGGCAGCACGAGGGTCGCGATCTTCGAGCTCCGCGAGGATCGGATTTCCAGGCTTCGCGAGTTATCTTGTCAGGTGACGAGAGGGAGTTTTGTCATCACGGCTTTCTTCTTCGGCGACAATTCCCTCTGCAACGGTCGCCACCCATTCGAGCAGAGGTTCGCGAGCTCGCGATCCGCGAACTGCCCAGTCACATCCCGTCGGCATCATCGGGATCGCGTCCCGTCAGCACTGTCGCGGATCGCGTCGCCCTCCGACACATCTCTGTCGCGAGTCTGACTTCTCCAACGCGGTGCTAAAAAATTACTATAAAATTACGAACGGTAACGTCGTAAACTACATAAAATGAAAAAACGACCAAAACCCGAACTAGAAGAGGAATAAACCATAAGCCAGACTACTAATGAATTTCAATACGACATTGCATTGAAAAAAAAAATAATAACAAATTATAGTTAGTAATAAATTGTTTATATTTGAAAAACAAAAAAACAAAACAAATCAACCTCAAAAATTAAAATAAATAAATAAATACAAATATTTACCAAATATTATTTGTAGTTGTTATAAATTATACATATTTACAAAAAAAAATAAATAAATAAATAAAACAATTCATCCTCAAAAATAAAATAATTTCATGTATTTACCAAGTATTACTAAAAAAAAAAGTATTCAATTTCAAATAAAAATAGCATATTTACCACAAATATATATATTTACGTAAAAACTAACAAATATAAATTTAATAAATATATGTATTTACCACATATTACGTATATTTACAAACGTTATAGTTCAATTCTAACCAGAAGAAATTAGTAAATACATGTATTTACCAAGTATTACTAAAAAAAAAACGTATTCATTTTCAAACCAAAAATAGCATATTTACCATAAATATATATTGCACAAAAACTAACAAATATAAATTTAGTAAATACATGTATTTATCAAGAATGATCTGTATTTACCACATGTTACCTATATTTACAAACACTATAGTTCGATCCCAACAACAAGAACATTTCAAAACAAATCCCAACAACAAGAAAATAGTAAATACATGTATTTACAAGTATTATATGTATTTACCACATATTATCTATTTTTACAAAAAATTACAGTCCAGCCTCAAAATAAGAAAACCGAACTCAATCCCAACCAAATCTGTGCAACAACTGTAGAAATGCCATTACTGGAGATGAAGCCACCACCGCTAGGAGGTGGCTGCTTGTCACGGCTAGTCAATCTCGGTGTTGTCGCGACGCAGCCAAAGAAATCACAATCCAATCTCCATTTCGCAAAGTCGCGATCCGTGAAATCAGCCATTGTCACCGGTAACCCATCGAAGTTCTAACAAATTGGACGATCGGAACCCGGGGCTCACCAGCACCGACAATGTTGACATTATCCTCTTTGTGAGATCTCGATTCTCGCCTGGCACTAGCTTTTTCAGTCTTCGGTTGTTGCATGGTTTTATTTGCAAATACAGTCTTCACGACAGCCATGACTAGGACGGAAGGGTGACTGGAATGTAAATGTGACAGTGCCTGGAACGGAATCCTGGCGTGACTGGGACTAAATCGCGATGGCGACGAGATTGCAAGGACACTCGCCGAGGTTCGTTGGTGTTGCTCTGGTGGCGGCGACGATGGGGTCGACAGATTTGGATTTTAGGGTTTTGTTGGTGTTGCTTCGGTGGCGGCGACGATGGGACCAGCGGATTTGGATTTTTAGGTTCAGATTTGGAGGCTGATTTGGTTTGCTAGGGTTTCAAATTTTTGGGTGGGTTGTTTGGGTGTTCTCAAGGATTGTGGGAGATTCTAAGTGGGTTTTGTTTGTGAGGGGTATTTTGGAGATTTCCTATTTGAATATAAAGATAATATGCTATTTTGTATCTCAAATTTTACTTGCTATACTGTTAAAATTATAAAACCCAATATGCTATTTCGGTCTTTCTTCCCTTTCAAAATATCCATTGACGAGGACAATTTACTTTTAAAAATTAGTAATCTAATATTTGTAAAGCTGAGCAGACAATAGAAACACTTTTAATCCTCGGCTAACCTTTTTGTAAATCTCAACAGGCCAATAAATCAAATGCTTGTAGTTTTATAAAATGTTCGGCCAGCTCCTAATTAAGAAAGTTCTTTACGGAAATCTCGAGAAGCCAATCTTTGTACCATTTAATGATTTTAAAGTCAAAACCTTTTTAGAATTATTTGAAAAAATATCGATTGTGTGCACCAGTAAAAAATTTATAAATTTCAAAATAAATTGAATCATTTCATGACATACATAGAAGGAGCCCTGATTACTTTAACACATGTATACACGTGCAAGATGAAAAGAGTGCTTAAGAGCTATAAGTCCCTTTATTTCAAAACTTTTGCCTTAATGTTTTTCATCTTCTCTAAACCATCAGGTAATTATTAATTAGTTGATGTTAGAAAGCTGTTTTCTTTTTTGATTTTGTTAACTTGTTTTTTGTTTTTTCAAACTATAAATTCTTCTTCTTCTTCTTCTTCTTAAATTTTGTTTTGTTCAAGTGAAAGAGCACAATTTATGAAATTACGAGTCATAGCTCGACCTATTTATATGTTATAATCTAATAATAATGCATAAATTATGCTAATCAGAAACACAATAATCAGGAATTAGATGTTCATCAAATCATTAATTTTAAATATAAATAATCATCAATCATAAAACAATAATAAATGGAAATTGAATCCCAAAACCATAAACAAGCACGTGAGATCATGAATTCAACGAAAAAACGAACACAGACTAATTAATCAAAAGCTGGAAGTGTTTTCAGAATGACAAAACTTCAAACTAATAAAATGTTGTGTATAATATTGACAGTAAACAAAATAAAGCATTAGTTTTATATTAATTGACAAAGTAGCAGTAATAGTAGTGATTTTAAATAATATATAATTTTGTAATTTACGATTTGGAATGGCAGAATTGATAACATCGACAAAAACCATAATCATGGGAGACGGGCAACCATGTGGAGATCTGCGTTTTCAAAAACCGTCGTGTAATCTCAAGATTACATTACGGTTTCCAAAAACTATCGTGTAATCTCGAGATTACACGACGGTTTCAATAAACCATCGTGTAATCTCTGTTATCTAAGCCAACTTTTGTAATAGTGGAAAGTGTTTCTTGGAAGTCTTATAGAGCCAATCCTTTTTTTAATTGACACTATAACACTACACTAATGACTGTGTATACTCATCATGATAACTTATATATAGACATGAATTGAAGCCATTATTCACCATATATGTGTGTGCGTGTGTATCAATTAACACCCAATTAGAACTCACGCGTGCTTCCTACTTATTAATAGTTGCACGTGCAAGATGAAAATATACAAAAGTTATAAGTCCCTCTATTTCATAACTTTTCTCCTAATCTTTTTCATCTTCTTTCAACACTCAGGTCGGTTTATTATTCAATTTTCTTCTTCTTCTTTTTTTTTCCCTCCCAATTATATATCTTTATGTGTCTGATGAATATTGGTCGATTTCCTCAACAATCACTGTAATATATATCAAGGTAATTAATTGAGGCCAATTTTAGGAGTTCTGTTGTGCAAATTGTTCTTAACATCTGTAGGAACCTTTTTTCTTTCTTTCTTTTTTCCTTTCTTTCTTTTTTTTTTTTTTTTAATTATCTGTTGGATATTTCAGTTTTACCTTGATGGTGTTTTATTCAGGCGTTAAAATTTTAACTAGTCTTAAATTTTGTTTGGGTTTGCTGTTGTTTTGTTATTAGATTTGATTAGGGTAACTGTTTCATAAGAACAAGACTTTATTTTACCCATATGCGAAGAGATTACTTTTTCAAATACCTTTTATATATGGTTGTTTCTCCTTTTGGACCTCCTTTTTTCATTCTCGGTGAGAAGTCTTATGTATGAAGCTGATGGGTAAATCTATTTTCTTTTGATCCAAACTTTCAAAATGTTACAAAATGCATCTCCCATTTATGAAATTGTTCTCAATTAATTCTTACGTTCATTAGACTATTACAATGTCGATAAGAAAATGGCATGTAAGGACCAAAATTTTACATGTTAACGGACAACTGTTAAGGGAAAAAAAAAATGTCTTTTTACATCAATGTTTTGACCATCTATATCATATACATATGTAATAATTTGCTGTTTTTCCCATTTTCACAATATTACATTTTCAATTACTTTAATATATATGTGCTGATTTTTCTATTAATATATTTATTTGAACAACAGAGTCATATAGATTGGTTCCCCTCCACGGCCCTCGGAAGATCAAAAAACTTGCAAGAAGGATGGAAAGTGTACCAAGAAATGCACAAAGAAGTTTACAAACGCAATTAGGGGAGTTTGTCTACCATTTTGGCGCATATGGAACACTTGCTATTGCATTCTTTCCTGAAAACACAAAAGACACATTAATTGTTTATGAGCTTCAAGCTCCTTCTGAGCTAGCTAATTATTTTTCTCATTAAGAACACTTGTTTTAGTTTGACTAAATTGTGAATGCGTTATATGTGTGTGTATGTATTTATATATGCATGGTATATTTGCCTCTTTAGTTTGGAAGAACAAAGAAGATATGGTGCATATATGTGTACTCTATATAATCTACTCCTCTTTATCTTATAATTCACAGAGTTAGTTTATGTGAGAAAAGTATAAGTTAATAGTTATATATTGTGGTTATATGTTGGCACACATCTATTTTGTTGTTATAAAATCTGAACTTTTTTTTTTTTTTTTTTTAAGGTAAGAATGTGAACCAGTTTTATTCTTTCAAGTTCTCAATTAGTTTTTAAGTTTATTTATCTAGAACTAATTTTCATTAATATAAGTGCATGGGGTATTTAGCACTGATACCCCCTAAACTAGTTACCTTATGGTAGTTTACCCCCAAACTTTTAATTTTGACAATTACCCTCGACTCGCTAAATTGTGCAGGCAATATACCCCCCTATAAGTTAATTTTTTGTTAAATTAATTATTAAAAGCCCACATACGCCTCATCGGAAGACAAACAAATCCATTTCCAACCAAAATTTTCTAAATCTAATACAAATCCTATTGCAAATCTTCCAATGTCAAATCTTTTATTTAGTGTAAAATTAATTAAAAGGTGTATATTGCCATAATTTAGCAAGTTTAGGGGGTAACTTATCAAAATTGAAAGTTTAGGGGGTAAGTTGCCAAAGAGTAACAAGTTAGGGGTATAAGTGCTAAAAACCCTAAGTGCATGTGAATAATCCCAAAAATTCTCGGTGGAAAATTCTCACACCACTTGAAAAATTATTCCAAATTCAAGTCGGCCGAAAATATATCTGAGTCTAATTTCTTGAACAACATTTACCGGCCGGGAGATATTATGTGGTATATTCCAAATTTAAGGTCGTACCACAAAAACCCAAATCAATCAACGTAACTCACGGTAATCAATAACCCCCCTTGTCGAACAGCTTAATTATACACACACACACACACACACACACACACACACACACACACACACATATATATATATCACTATATTTATATATCATTCCCGCCCAATATTTTTTTGCCGATATATAGACGAAGGATCTCAATGAATTCGGCTACCATATGCAACAGAAGTGAAAACAACAAATTTAATCTGCGAATTAATTAAGGAGCTCCCATGAATGACGATGATATTGTTGAGATCTCAATGAATTGGGCTTGTCGCATATAGTAATTAAGAAACTCGATATCTATATATACATGGGATGACAAGTAACTTTGTATGTCAACCCTCCATCCCCATATATATATATATATATATATATCTTTAAATATTACTCCATTAATTAATTAAAAGAACAAATTTACCTCACAATCTCACCTTAAGTATTTCAAATATAAATAATACATTCGAATTGTTAAGACAACTCGATCGGAATTGAATTTCGTGTGCTTGAAATCTTCTTAATTTGCTGATATGGATCACTACAAGAGAGATATCTATCAAAATTTCTGTTAAGTTTTTGATGGAGTACATATGTATGGGCCCATTCTATAACAATATAAAAATTCGATGTAGTGTAACATGTAAAATTGAAAATCATGGATCAACTTATGATTAAATATATAATTTAGTGACCATTTTAAAAATAACTCATTTATTAATTATTCAGCTTAGCTTCCTAGTTATAGATTTTACAAGTAACCGATCTATAGTAATATGTACACTTTGTTTCTCTTTTTTTTTTTTTTTTTTTTTTTCACTGGGTTTTAATGAGACATATTCATTCCCAGATTTCAAGTAGCAAGTTACAGCTTAATTCTTTGATATTGGGATCTGGAAACATAGGGAATCTTTTTCTCTAGTTTCGTGTATTGCCTTTGGTAGGGTTGCTTTTTTATCTTTTGCATTCGTTTTTACACTAAGGATTTTGTAATTTTTTGTAATAATATAATGAGATAGATAAGGAATTGGGATGCTAAAAAGTTATCGATCTAATCAGGATATCTTGACATATTCATTGATATTTGTCACCATCATTTACAAAACACACACATATTATAACCTTGGTAAAACTTGAGGTGAGACCTCAGACCTTTCGAAGAAACTAAAAACAGACCATAGAAAAATTTTAAATTGAATAGCACAGGCAGTTTAATTGATTAGATTATGTAATTTGTTGGGTAGCCGTGCTTTTTGGAATCCTTGTAGAGCATATTTGTCTTTGTTAATACAAAAAATACTAGAGAAATTTTAATTCATGAACACATGAGATTGACGTTACATGGTGAGCCACCTAAAAATAATATTCTTCCTGAAGTCCTTATATGGATCCTTTAACCTTGTTTATTTTGCTTTTTCATGACTCCATAAGTAGATCAACACACCACCACCCCGGGCCCAAATTAAAACAAAAAAAAAAAAAAAAAAAAAAAAAATTTGTTTGTACAATATGAAAATACATGAAACCTATAAATCCCTATATTTCATAACTTTTATCATAATGTCTTTCTTCTTCTTTGCACACTCAGGTCAGTTCCAGCATAAAACTTTATTTACAGTAATATATAAACTATGCCTTTTCTTTATTGAATATCTATACATATGTTATATAGCTTAATACCATTACGCTAATTGCCTGAGCTTCGTCATCGAGCCAAGGCCTCATATTATATAGTAATAAGTTTTGGGAGGAGGGAAACAAGCCAAAAAAATTTTTGGCTATAGCATAATCACAATAAATAATATATCAACGAAACTTTATTTACGATAAAATTATCTTAAAATAAATTTTAGTCTAGTAAATATTATATTTATGATAAACAATTTATTTACAAAGAATTTACGATAAAATTACATTAAAAAGTTTTCATAAATAAACAATTTATCATAAATAATATAGAGAAAATTAGGAAAATAGCTATAAATTTGGTACCTTCTTATAATTTTGCCCTCTATAAGAGTAAAGTTAATAATTTTGTCATTTCATAACATTTAATTAAATAATTAAAAAAAAATAGTAAATAGACAAAAATATCATTATCTCTTTCTCTCTTTTTTATTTATTGGAATAGTTTTCATATATCTCTGACTTCGTTCACCGGTTGGTCGCCGGTCGCCTGCCGCTGGCAGGTCGCTAGTCACCGGTCTTTGATTGCTCATCACTGGCTGCTGGTAGGTCACTGGTCGTCAGCCGGTCACTAATATAATGCAAAATGAATTATATCAGAAACCATGTAATGCCCTAGAAATTCATATGCTTGATTCATGAATTATTATTATGGAATTTCTTCATTAATATACTTCTAATTAATTATTTTAATGAATATTAAATTTCAAGATCATGAATCATTGCATATGTATCATCGGTGTGATAATGTCGATGATATAACAACGTCGAGTTTCTCTATTCAAATGAGAAATTTTAAATACATAAAAGATGAGTTGAACGACATATAAATTTATACGAAAAATTAATTATGTCGTATTAGTGGGATACTGTTAAATTTTGAGAAGAACCCCGATTTTTATTCGTAGTTCAATTTAATGATCTTCGTATTTATTTTGATCATACTAATAGCTAAGCCTTGGGAGTATGATTGGGGAATTAATGTGTCACATAAATAGAAGATGAGTGATTAGTATTTACTCATAGACCAAAGGTGGAAGATTAATCAAAAATTGTGCTTGATTTGAAATCAATGGTGTAGATTTGATGCTAGAGAATCCTAGGCAAATCAATGGCCAAACTTTGGATGATAAGTGACCAATGAGAACTTAGGGTAAGGATAGGTGTGATGGAAGATCCAATGGATAAGAATAAAGATGACAACTTTGGATCAATGGTGGAAATTGAAAGAAAGAAAAACAAAATAAAATTGACTAGAACAAGGAGGGGATCGGTTTTTGAGTCTCAAAGCAAGAGGAAATGTGAACAAATGAGAAAAGAAGAAAGTGGTGCATATATGCAACCACATGGAAGAGATGTCATGGTTTATTTTGGCAAGTTGACCTAAGGAAAAGACAAGTGAAAGTGACCATTTGTCTCCACTTTGTTGAACCAAATTTCACCCCAAAAACCCTCCTTGAAGTGGCGGCAATGAAGGAGGAAATCAGCCAAAAATTTCCAATTTTACCCCTCAAAATACAGCTCTCTTAAGGCAAAAGTTGACTGAGAATAAGCCTCTAATTTTTCATTTTTGGTCTCACACAAGTTAAGCTGAAAAAACCTAGCTCTCTAGCCACCACCAAGCTCAAAACAAAAATAAGAACCACCAACACTATACTCCATCTCCAACACCCCTCAAGCACCCTCCTCCCTCCATTTTCAAGCTCTAAGCAACCCCGTTACCGAGTTCGAAGAAGTGTGAAACGGAGTTAGAGGACGTTTTACTAGAGGTAACCTAGTGGTATTCTTTGTGTTTTAGTCATTTTTGGAGAACTAAAGCATGATGTTTAGTTATGATCTTAATGTTAGACTTCTTCTTACCTAGGAAAAAGTTTTGAGAAGAACTTTGGAGATCCAAGATCTTAAAGAATCTACGGAGCATTTCGGTAAGATCTATGAACGTTGTTGAAGTTTATAGTTGTTGTGGTAATATAGCATGCTTTAGAAACTTTAGTATGAAAAATAAATTAAATATTAAGATTCTATAGAGAATAAGCTTCATTTTAGGCTTTGGAATCACTTGATTTGCTTTTATATGTCTAAAGTTATGTGCCCTTGAAGTTGTGACACAAAACTAGAGAGAAAATGAACCTCTGAGACACAGTATAGCCACGGGTTTATTGTACTCCGAACTCTTTAGACTCAAAATTTTGGATTATAAGTTAGAGATCTAAAAACTAGATTCTTTGAGCTTTCTAACAAGGTATCATATGCTCTGAACGGATATATGTGCAATTTTTGGTGAATTTTACAAGTTTGGACTACGAACCGAAAATCGTAGCTGGAATCCTGTACTAGCCACGGGTTTTATAGATTTTGAGTTAGTAAACCATAAATTTTTATAAAACTGTTTTCATCATACAAAATAGACATTATAAGCTTTCCATTGACATATCTTTTGTCTTATTTGGACTTGTAAGTAAATTGTTATGATTTTTCTAATCTTACCCATGTATCTGGACTTGTGGTACAAACGTGGGACCAACAGTGACAAAACATAAGTTTATGGTGTGAAATGCTCAAGTATTAAAGGAAAAAACTTTACCACTGTAAGGAAATGCTCAAGTATTTCTCTTGCATTGACATGATCAGCATGTCTCACAGATAATTATGTCATAATGATAGATATATAGTGACATGTAAATCTACACATTGTCACAATTAATGAGAATAAGGCAAATAAAAGATAGGATTAAATGTCGTACCAACCTCCAATTATTGAGAGGATATGATAAGAACGAAAGTTATAAAATATGACCTTGGAGGCTGTTAGAGGGTCGCCCCCCTAACTCCCCATTGGTTGCGCGCATATGGGTACGACATAGGGGCCCTTAAGTAGACAAGATATGTATATAATGAAGCATAAATGAACACACATTATCACATGCACTTTTGAACATTCTTGATGTTACGTGTGATGATATGATTTTGTGAAAATGTTTTGTGAGATATTGTTTGTACTTGTTGAGCAAAAGCTCATACCTGTGTGTTCGTGCTGTAGGTAACGCGGGTAAGCAGCCCGCTACTTAGATATTTCATGGACCGGCGAAGCTGTGCGGAGGCGATGAAGGAAGGGAGTGGGATACCACCACGAATTTAATTTCCGCATTTAGACTTCATAAAATTATTTTATTACGATTATATTTATAACTATGTTCCAATGTTTTGGTACTACTAAATTAGTATGAGTACTTTACGAGAAAAAGACTTTAGACTCGTTCATTTTAATGAACATGAAGTTTTAGCTTTTTAAATATTATCTAAATACGAATTTGAATAGAATATTTATCATCTAGAAGTTTTCATTTCCTTCAGTTAAAAGTTTTAGTAAATTTAGTTCATAGTACGAATATAGTTTTAAAAAAATTATGTATTTTTAGAACCAAATGTAAATAAGTGTTAAGATTAAATTAAATAAGAATAAGTAAGCTAGCTAACGGTCCGAAAAGTCGGGTCGTTACAATCCGAGAAGGCAAAATGAATTCTAATAGAATGCAAAACTGATTCTATTAGAATGCAAAATGGATTCTACCAAAATCTGAGAAGGCAAAATGGATTTTGATAAAATACAAAATGGATTATGATATAATGCAAAACTTATGTACAGATAAAAGTATTTCGAAGTTTCTGTTTTGAAAATCGATATAGATTTCTTTTTGTTTTTCACTTTGTTTGCTTGATTCAACGAACTATGTTCTCTGTTTAGTGCTATATATTATATATATTATATGCACACTCACTCACACATATGCATATGCAGATATATGTATATAATAACAGCTAAAGTCTGAGAGATTTAAAGAGAAAGAGAACCCTCGTTTTTTTAAGGATTTCATTCGGATCATCGTCACAATCCAATCAAGACGCCAATCAGGTACAGACCATCTCTTTGATACAGAACCAAGTGTAACAACATGCACAATGAATTTAATGATTGTAGTGTTGTGAACTTTGAAAAAGTGCTTGAACATTTTGATATAATCCATTCGAAGTAAGTGTTATTTTTCTTATGAATGAATTGCTTGTTTTCGGTGTTTGTTTGCCAAGAAAATTTATTTTTGCTGGTTTGGTTTGTTTTTTGGTGATTTGTTTGTCGGTTTTCTTACTTCCATTTGTTTATCGGGAAAATTTTTGGTATTGTAGAGTGAAAATAAAATTGTTAATGATTTTGTATATCCAGTTTGCATATCAACTGGATATGCGAAAAAAAAAACTACTATGAAAATCTATTTTGAATTCAATCAGAATTCATTTGGATTCTATCAAAATCCATTTTGCATTTTACATTCTATTAGAATGTGTTTTGCCTTTTTGGATTCTAGTAAAATTCATTTTACATTCTGATAAAATATGTTTTAACTATCATAGTCCGGCCATTTAGCATTATATCATAATCCGTTTTGTCTGTTTTGCATTTTATCTAAATCCATTTGCCTTCTTGGATTATATCAGAATCCATTTTGCATTCTATAAAAATCTGACCATTTTGCATTCTATCGAAATCCTTTTTGCCTTCTTGGTTCTTGGAAAAATCGATTTTGGAGTCTAACATAATCTCTCTGACTATCGGAGCCGGATACGTTCAGCCATCTTTGTTAAAATCTAAAAAATATAAATTCTATCAGAATTCATTTTCGATTATAATAGAATCTCTCGGTGACCAACATCGACGCCAATAACCAAAGTTGGATACATCCAGTCATCTTTTGTTGAAATATGAAAAAAAAAATTCAGTTGATCAGTGAGCAGAGCAAGATACATCTAGTCATCTTTGTTGAAATATGAAAAAAAAAAATTCCAATAACCGGAGACTAGCCGGCGACCAGAGATAGACCGTCGACCAGCGACTGGCCGGTGAACGGAGTTAGAGATATATAAAAAAAAATATTTCAATAAATAAAAAATAAAATAAAATAAAGAGATATGGGTATTTTTGTCTATTTATTACTTTTTTCATTAATTTATTTAATTAATTTTTATTAAATGGTAAAATTATCAATTTTACTTTTATTATGGATGACAAAATTATAAGGTGGTGCCAAATTTAGGACATTCTTGCAAATCTCCTATATGCTATTTATCTCAAACATTTCTAAAATATATTATTCACTTTAAACATTTTTAAAAAAATGACATATTTGCTGTAATTTCTCAAAAAGCTTCCTTCACTATTCCTTTTTGTTGGAATAATATTACAAATTCAACTTGATCATGTGATGTATAATTAGTACTGTTAGTCTTCAAATTATAAACATTTATAATTTGTTCGTTTAGTCCTTGAATTGTGTACATTTTGTTATTTTAGTCTCTGAACTTTTGATTTTGATAAATTAGTCCTTAAAATTTTATTTTTTTTATTTTGACAATTTTGATTCCTTACATTTAATTGATGAAAGACTTTTCTAATTTAGTGTATATAATCATGTTTCAATTACATGTTAATATGAAATTTTACAAAAGTAGTTATGTTATCCTTCTTATTCTAATTAAATTACTTAAAAACTAAAATATTTTACACTTAATATATAAAATATAATAATTTCTTTAGAATTTTTAGTTATTATGCAATACAAATATGATTATCTATGTTAAACTTTATAAAGCCTCCGTCGATTTTAGTGTTAGGAACTAAAATTACCCACACAAAAAAAAAAAACAAAACAAAACAAAAGTTCAGGGACTAATTTATCAAAATTAAAAGTTCAAAAATCAAAGAGACAGATTATCCCAAAAAACATTTTGTCATTTTGGTCCTTGCAACTTTTAAGTGATGATAATTCCACTTTTATACATTATTATTAGACACCAGTTCCAACTAATGCAATTAAGTTAATTAATTTTTTGGAACAATAAAAAATCAGCGAGAGAGGCGTTAGTGCCCCTGTACGGGCGGTTTGATGACACCCAAAACCATGCCACTCGAGGCCAGAATGTACTATTGAATGCAGGCATAGGTTTCCAGATACAATCAGGGGAGTATGTCTACCACTTGCCTGAGTTTGGCGCTCCTGTTTTTGCCATGTACCCTTCTAATTATAATTATCAAAACACCACTAAAATAATTGCTTTGTGATTAAGACGTATAATATATATTTTTTTAATGATCTACTTATATACGGTGTAAAGCTTAGCATTTCTGATAGAATGATCAATGGCTTTTTTCAACAAAAGATATAATTTTACTATTCTCCTTCCCACAAACCAGTATGTGTTTTGGTGGGTGCACGTCGTGAAATTCTGATTCTCTATAATGACTATGGTATGGAACTCCTTCGGATCACTAGTTAACTGAAATTATTAATCGCTAAAAGGGAAAGCTTAGTAATTTTATCTATGCTACCGGCAGAGTCTAATTGAGGTTTTTCAAATTGCTCGGATTTTTTTATTTTTTATTTTTTTAGATTTTTCTCTCTCTACCTGTCGAAGAAAAATCGCCCATCATATATAGTATGATTTCCATGTGATGGTGCTCACCCACTAGTAGATAAATCCTCACAAAATTTTTCCACTACTTCATTCAAAATATAATATCTCTACAATGATTGTTGTGAAAATTTAATTTACTACCAAGATTACAAATTCAATTAGAATATATATTTAGGAGCAACGAGGTTGTAGGTATTGCTAAAATTAGGTAAAATTAGGTTGTAGGTATTACTACGAAGAGTATAATCTAGCCTAGTTGAAAGATAACTCAAATTGAATGAGAAAGACATATAGTTCTGCTAACACATTTTTAATGAAATCCTTTCTGTCTTAGCACATCATCTCGATTCTCGACCACAATTTGAATGATCAGATCAATTCCTCACTACTCAAATAAAAACAGAGTCCATATCCATTGTACCATTTTCATGTCAGTTGTTCCTTCAATAATGCATTGACAGCTCATCAATTTGTTAAAATTTTTAGTATTTAGCTTTTTTTATGTGGCTAAATTTTTGAATTTAGATTATATGACAAAACACTAATGAGGGGACAGCTAATGAGACAGGAAATACGGGACAGCAAATCTTGATTCATTAAACGTCATATAAATTTTCATTAATTTAGATATAAATAAAAATCCAAATTCAAATATCAATAGCACTAACTAAAACCAAATCAAAACTTGTAGTAGTAAAATAAATATAGTGAAATGAAATTGTGCTTTGATTTGATATATAAAAGTTAAGTTATAAAAACTTTGGAGGCATTACCAGAAATTGGAATTCAAGAACTAAGCTTGCTTTAATTCTTATAAACCACTTTGTTTTTGGAATTGCTCAGCTAACCATATAATTCTCGACTAGTGTCATTGTTCCCTACATCAAGATCCCAATGAATCGAACATCATCCAAATAAAATACAAGGAAAACCACCTTTTTATCTTTTGTTTTCTTGCAGACATAAGCTCATCAAAGTTTTAATCAGGACTATAATATATATACATGATACAACTGCTTGGTCGAATATATGGTCTAGTGATCTCGATGCTTGCTTTAAGTCTCTTATAATTTGACTTTTGTAATTTGCAAACCTTTTTTTCTAACCTTCCGTTTCCATCATATAGTTGTTTGCTCTTTAAAGATGGTCAATCAAGAATATGCGCTCTTTGATATCCATTTTCTACATATTGTCATTATCAAGACATGCAACAATAGATAAAACCATGTCACGTAAACAAGAAGTGAATGTATTAGTGATCATGCAAGTTTAAGTTTCCAAAGGCAGTCTGGGGAGTTTGTCTCCCTGTTGACAGGACCATGGCGCACATGTTCTTGCTATACTCTCAACACACCAGTGCAGATTTAAGTATTTCTACTCTTTTTCTCTTTTTTTTTTTCGCTCTTATTAAAATACTTGTGTTGAGCTTGCTTTATATGTATGTGTGTGTGTATAATGGAATATATATTCTTCCTCTTCATACGAGAATATAAATCTGCAATTATGGGAAAGAGACCAAACAAAGGATTAGCCTCATGAGTCATGACACAAAACAACCTCCTTTGAGATCATCAATCATTAAACCCTTTTTTTTTTTTTTTTACTCGGGAGTTCCTACCCAAATCCCGCACATCCCACCCGTTGAGCTATAGCACAAACGGAGTTCATCCATCATTCACATTAACCATTGCAATATCAGACATATTAAGCCCTTCATGAGGCATGTTGATTCTATCAGTAACCGTTCTTTTTAGCATCTGTTGCTGTGGATAAGAAGGAAGAACCAACCCAATTGTACCGAGGACGGTGTAAAAACACAAACACATCAATTAAGGAAGGACGGCAATTATTCCATGTAAAAAAGTAAACGCAATAGCCAGTAGCGGTGTGGTACCAGTTTTTCCAGTTACAAATCAAAACATCAAACTTGCATGTCGCACACGATTCCCGAAAGAACGAATGAACAACAACAACAAAAAGGTGTTCAATACAAAGGAAATGAAGACCCAGAATCGACCATTCAGAGGAAGAAGATGGTGATCATCACCAGCAGCAGCAGCAGCAGCGTGGTTATTACCAAAGGCATGATGATGATGTTGCGGGAAGAAGCGCTGGTGGTTCCCGGGGCTTCGGTTGGTGAAGGACTACCTGGAGGAATCTCAAAATTTCCATTATCACCATCATCTTTTGGCGGAGGCGGTGGCCGCAGCAGAGGAGGAGGAGATCGAGGAGGATGGCTTGGTGTTCTACTAGGAGTACCAGGTGAATTTCCCTTGCCGCGGGGCTCTGTTGCGTTAGGGGAGGAGGCCAGGACTTGTGCCTCCAGTTTGAGGCCCATGGAGCAGTGGCCCTGTCGCCCACATATGAAGTATCTGCTCCCTTCTTGGGTCAGTGGGATCACCGTCTCTCCGTCGTTGTATGTCCGGATTGGCTCTGTTGCATCACACATTTGGTAGTCCTCTTCCTCCACTTCCACTACATCGTGCACTGGCGTGTACGAGAACACTGCCCTCCCCACCATCCATTTTTAATTTATTTACCGGAAATGAATAATTATTATAAAAAAAAAAATGCCAAGCACAAACAACACACCCACATACTCATACTAGTTGCCAAAAGTTTTAATTTCTTTATTTCACAATTCAATATGAAATTACAAAAAAAAAAAAAAAAAAAAAAAAAAGAAACCGCAATTTTATGAGCGAATCAACCTTTCAGAATTCAGAGCATGAGTAAATTTATTGTCAAAAGATTAAAATTCGTTTGTTTCTAACAAAAAGGTTTTCTAAAAATCAAGAAAATAGAGTTTGTTTAAGACTCAAGCAAAGGGAACTCAGACTGAAATCAAAGTTTGCTTCCAAGAATTTACCAGTAAATCGAACCATTAGAATAACAAACTATTTGTTTTATTCCGGTTGAAAATATCCAGAAAACCAAAATGATAACAAATTGCAAAACACGAAACAGAATTCTAAGTCAACTAGGTGTGAATTTTTTTCATCTTTACCTCGAATTTTCTCGTTAACCAAACATATATCAACACCCAAATTTAACGACAACGAAACAGGAGAAAAGTAAATGATAACAGTAAACGAAGATTAAAACAGAACATAAATCAAAAGGAAAGATAAAATAGAGTCGAAAAAACAAAATCAGATCCAACACGCATAAACCAACCAACCATAACCAAACAGCCTCACAGAAAGTAAGAAAAAGATAAACAGAGGAAAAACTTAGGTTGATCTATATGAATCGAAGCTGAAAAATCAAATGCAAATTTCATATATACTGACTAATTAACAACTGAAAATTAAGGACACAATATACAATTTACTCATTGCCAACCAGCCACAGATAAATTACGAAAGTAATAAACAGATTATAAATGTTGTAATAATATATATATATATATATATATTATATAACGTACCAAGAGAGTCACCGACGTGAAAGCTAGTCCCGGAAGTCCAAGCTTGGATGTCGGAAGTAAGATCCCAACCAGAAACTCCACCGACAGTGTGATTGGTAGCAGAGGCGGCACCACGGAACAACATCGACACCATGATTATGATGAAAATTGCCTTCACACCACATTGCATTTGCAGTGTCACTCCCTCCATTCTCAATCTGTATGTATACACAATTTATTCAGAATCACAATCAATGGAGAAGTAATTATTCAAGTTCCTGAACAGAAATATGTAGCTAATAATTGTAAAATGAAGAGAGATGCGCTACCAGAAAAAACAAATAATAATAATAATCTACGAGAGTAAGGTTTTCTGTTAGTTTCTCGAGAAAACCATGAGCGAGCACCAGTAAGTTACCGGAAAAGGCACTTCTCAAAGCAGTAGTTGATCTGTATCGAGTTCTCTGGTACTGAAACAGAGGAAATGAGCTCGCAAAGTCTCGCCTCTTCTGCAAATTCACCACAAAAGTGATCGAAGAAAATTGTTTGAAAGTCCAGAAAATCAGAAGAAGAAGAAGAAGAAGAAGATCGAAGAAGCTAGAGAGAGAGGAAATTACCAGGATCGAGAGGAGAAGAGAATGCGTGAACACGGTCGCGTTCCCGCCTTTTCTACACTTTGAAATTCGTGATCGGAAAATGTGAATAATCCGAATCCGTTAACGGTAAGACACTACCCCCAACGCGCTTGACACAGCGCGTGTTTTGCAGTTTCCCCCGCTGATTCTATTCAGGGTGCGTGTGAAATACACCCCACCATCGCTTGCCATTTGTGCCAGCTTAATCAAATCCTTTTTCTTTTTCTTTATTATTATTATTATTTTTTTTACATTCACTATTAGTTTTGTAGCTTGTTAAATTAATTGCACTTTTTTTTTTTTTTTCGTTTGAACGTTAAGACCTTTATTACGAGCACTTAGCGAACAAAATTGCTGCCACAGAGGGGGCCAGCATCCGTATAGTCAAAAACCATAAAAACCGACATTAAAAGCCCAAGAACTAAGTTCGTGAGCTGCTCTGTTACAGCTTCGAAGGATCAACTGGTAAATCCTTAGCCAACTCAAGCACACAGAGGAAATCCGACTGAACTCTCGAGTCTGGAGAGGACTCCCCCTTCCTAAGAGCATCAATGGCCAATTTGCAATCCCTTTTCAAAATAACATGAGACCAGCGCTTAATTTTGGCCAACTCAACTGCTTTACACAAGGCTATAAACTCCGCATGCAAAGGGCGCAGGGGCATCCACGCACCTCGCCCAAGCAACCAGTGTTCTCCCCCGTCCGTCCTTAGCCATGATCCCCACTGCCCCTTTGCCATTCTTGAAAGCTAGCCGCATGGCCCGCATCGCAGTTCAGTTTGAGTACTCCCATCTGATCTGGAGGCTTCCAAGATGTAGGCTGATCAGCACGCAGCAGAGTGCCTCTGTTGGTTTCGAAAACCAGTTTTTGAAAAATAGTGAAAGCATAGTACAAATCAAATCGCACATATAAAAATTTTCTCAAAATTTTATCTGGGAACAATACTTATATTAATTTAATAAAAATAAATTAAGAAGAAAGTTTAGAAATTAACCGTTGTCTGATTAGGTTGAAATTTTTGAACTCTTTTAATAACCTTCTTGAGAACTCCAAATCATTTTGAAACACAAACGATTCTTTCTCAGCGTTCTCCAGGTCACGATGAACAGGAAATGAGTGGGCGTTTCTGAATTTGGGTTTGATCACACACCTGAATTTCAATTTGCTTTGCGTTCTCAACTCATAAGACAAAGTGAAATAGAAGAGGAAAGAAACTCTCTAGAAAAAAAAAAGTACGTATATCTATTTTCTCTGTCAAAAAGGAATTAATATATCCCTTTTATTTTTTTAGATAATCGTATATAATCCTTTTTTAATATTACAGATAAAAAACTGACATCCCTTTTTTTTAATTTTTAAATTAATTAATTAATCCACTTCTCCATGTGAAATAACACACGCCCACTACCTCCCTAGAGTGAGCATGTATGATAGATATGGGAGAGAGATTTTCTCTCTCTTCCATTATCTAATCAGTTATCTTTTTTTTAATATTTGATTTTGAACTATTCAAAATAAAAACAACTGATTTTTTCTTTTCCACATGTGTCAAAATTCAAAATTCGAAATTCCACATACACTTTGTGGATATAATGTGAACCATCCTATGGTGCACAACTACGGTGTAGTCCTTATCACACTGTATAATCTTTAATTTAAAACTATTTTTAAATAATCGTATTATTTAAAATACAAATTAATCCAATTAATTTGTTGTGTGAATATTAATATAGAATTCTCAATTCTAAATTAATAAATTAAACCAACATCAAATACTGTTCACATGATTCAATGGAGTCGTTGAGAGAAACTATGGACTTAATAATTTTAAACTCCAATAATGTTGAAAATTAATTAACACCTTAATTAAAATATCAAAATTATTAATTCTAAATTATTCTATTAAAAATTTGGAATTGCACACTTAAAATTATAAAACTAATTATATTCAAAGGATTTGAATTGCCCATTGATATAGTCATTACATATAAATCAATCCTCCATAAACGGTTCATAATTAAAGCTAGGTATTTTCCATTAACCTCTTTAATTATATCTTTCTCCTTAAGTACCATTAATTCTCTAATCAATAATATATTTATGATCTAATCATAAATTGAGCACTCTTATTATTCAAGTCCCGAATCAAAACTTATGAGAACCATCCATATGACTTCTTTACGAAAGAATGAATATCATCATGTATATTAATATTTCCGGCTATTTATATATACTAAGAATTTGACACTTTTCATTTAACGACCCGACTTTTCAGATCGCTAACTAGCTTGCTTAATCTTATTTAATTTAGTCGTAATACCTATTTGTGTTTGATTCCAAAACTACAGATTTTTTTTTTTTTTTTACATAATTCATATTCGTACTATAAAAATTAAATTTACTAAAACTTTTAACTGAAGAAATTGAAAACCTCTAAATAATAATTATACTATTCAAATTCGTATTTAGATAACATTTAAAAAGCTACAACTTCATGTTGATTAAAACGAACGAGTCTAAACTTTTTCTCGTAAAGTACTCATACTAATTTAGTAGTACCAAAACATTGGAACATAGTTATAAATACAATCATTACAAAATAATTTTATGAAGTCTAAATGCGGAAATTAAATTCATGGTGGTATCCCACTCCCTTCTTTCATCACCTCCGCACTGGTCCATAAAATATCTAAGTAGCGGGCTGCTTACTCGCGTTACCTACAACACGAATACATAGGTATGAGCTTTCGCTCAGCAAGTACAAACAATATCTCCCAAAACATTTCCACAAAATCATATCATCACATATAACATCAAGAATGTTTAAAAGTGCATGTGATAATGTGTGTTCGTTTATGCTTAATTATATACATATCTTGTTTACTTAAGGGCCCATATGTCGTACCCATATGCGCGCAACCAATGAGGAGTTAGGGGAGCGACCCTCCAACAGCCTCTAAGGTCATATCTTATAACTTTCGTTCTTATCATATCCTCTCACTAATTGGAAGTTGGTACGACATTTAATCATATCTTTTATTTGTATTATTCTCATTAATTGTGACAATGTGTAGATTTACATGTCACTATACATCTATCATTATGGCATAATTATCTGTGAGGCATGCCGATCATGTCAATGCAAGAGAAATTATGCACGTCAAATACTTAATCAAAGCAATACGTATAATTCATATACTCATCACATCATCAAGTCAAGTCATAGCAAACGAAAAGCATCAACAAAGAAAAACATTTTGTTCCATGCTGTAGGTGAGGTTTGTACTTACTTGTCGTATGTGCTTAAACTTCCAGAGTTATATCTCCTACTATACAAATTTGAGAAATTGTCCTGATTTAACATTATCTCATTATTAGATATAATCATAGTTATATTACTTTATTCAATTATTCATTTATTTTATAAATTATAGTGAACTTAATTTACTTATATCATAATTTACCTTAATAATTAATTTATATTATTTATTAAGAGTTAAAATAAATTTATACTAATTATTATTTAATTAATTTAATTTAATTAATTATTATAATTGATTAATTAAACAATTGGTTAATTAATTAATTAGTTAATAGTTAATTATTACTTTATTTAATTGGGTAATTATAATTAAATTACATAATTTTAATTGATTTATTATCTTGTTAATAATTTAATTATGTTATTTAAATATTCTTTCTCATGTACTATTAATTATTAATTCTAATATTAATAATTAATGTTTAATTAATCTCTAATTAATCATCCATAGTTATTTTGATGCTTATATTAATGATTAATGCTTAATGATTAATTAATCATGTATTATAATTATGTAGTTATTCAATATAACAATCTTGATTATTACATACTAATTCTTATAATTAATTAATTAATTATTAATTAATTATTTCATTAATCACATTTGGTTATGTATTAATTAATTAATTAATTAATTAATTAAGTAATTAATTAATTAATCAATCAATGTGACAAGGAGTCACCTAAGATATACCTCTCTTTTATTATTGGGCTAGTCCAATCCCCTTAGTTATATTCATTTAGTTGGGCTAAGGTAATCTTTTGGTATATGCCTAGTAACCCTCTAGTATACTTTATCTTAGCCTATTAAAACTTGTGATTTAATTTTATGAAATTAGGGTTTTTTACATTATTTGATCATACACTTAAAATCAACTCATTTCATAACTAAATATATTCATATGCTATGACTTATCCTTATGTCACATTTTAATGTTTAATCGTTTTATCGGTAAACGATTTTAACTTGTAAGATTTATTTATATTTGAGTATAATTCTGTTTTGGACACTTGATGACTTGTTGGAAAGCTTGAAACATCTAGTTTCTGTCATTATAATTTTTTTTTCTAAGATTTCAAGCATTTCAAATATTAATGTGGACGTTTTCCTAAGTGTCTTATGGTAAAATCTCGAATTACCAGATTACAATACAATATTAAGGGATTTATTAAATTTTATGTACATATCCGTTTTAAACGTATGATATCTCATTTTGAAGCTCAAGATGTCTACTTTATAGTGGTAAAGTTATTTCCTTTAGTACTAGAGCATTTCACACCATAAACTTAGGTTTTGTCACTGTTGTTCCCACGTTTGTACCACTCCAGATTCATGGGTAAGATTAGAAAAATCATAACAATTTACTTACAAGTCCAAATAAGGCAAAATATATGTCATTGGGAAGATATAATGTCTATTTTGTATGATAAAATTTTTTTAATAAAATGTTATGGTTTACTAACTCAAAATCTACAAAACCCGTGGCTAGTACAGAGTTCCAGCAAGGATTTTCGGTTCGTAGTCCAAATTTGTAAAATTCACCAAAAATTGTACATATATTCGTTCAAGGCATATGATACCTTGTTAGAAAGCTTAAAGAATCTAGTCTTTATTTCTCTAATTATAATCCAAAATTTTGAGTCTAAAGGGTTCGGAGTACAATAAAACCGTGGCTGGTCTGTACTTCAGAGATCCATTTTCTCCCTAGTTTTGTGTCACAAATTCAAAAGCACATAACTTTGGACATATAAAAGCAAATCAAGTGATTCCAAAGCCTAAAATGAATTTTATCCTCTGTAGAATCTTAACATCTAATTTATTTTCCATACCAAATTTCTGATGCATGCTATATCACCACAACAACCACAAACTCTAACAAAGTTCTTAGATCTTACTGAAATGCTCCGTGGATCCTTTAAGATCTCGGATCTCTAAAGTTCTTCTCAAAACTTTTTCCTAGGTAAGAAGAAGTCTAACATTAAGATCATAACTAAACATCATGCTTTAGTTCTCCAAAAATGACTAAAACACAAAAAATACCACTAGGTTACCTCTAGTAAAACGTCCTCTAACTCCGTTTCACACTTCTTCGAACTCGGTATCAGGGTTGCTTAGAACTTGAAAATGGAGGGAGAAAGGTGCTTGAGGGGTGTTAGAGATGAAGAATAGTGTTGGTGGTTCTTCTTTTTGTTTTGAGTTTGGTGGTGGCTCGAGAGTTAGGGTTTTTGAGCTTAAATTGTGTGAGAGCAAAATGAAGTGTTAGGGGCTTATTTTCAGCCAATTTTTACCTTAAGGGGAGTTGTCTTTTGGCGGGTAAAATTAAAAATTTTTTGGCTGATATACTCCTTCATTGCTGCCACTTCAAGAAGGGTTTTTGGGGTGAAGATTTGGTTCAACAAGGTGGAGACAAGAGGTCACTTTCACTTGTCTCTTCCTTGGGTCAACTTGCCAAAATAAACCATGCCATCTCTTACATGTGGTTGCATGCATGCACCACTTTCTTCTTTTCTCATTTGTTCACATTTCCCCTTGCTTTCTTGAACCAAAAATCCGGACTCTCCCTTGGCTTCTCATTTTTTTATTTTGTTTTTCTTTCTTTCAATTTCCACACTTGATCCAAAGTTGTCATCTTTATTCTCATCCATTGGATCTTCCATCACACCAATCCTTACCTTAAGTTCTCATTGGTCACTTATCATCTAAAGTTTGACCATTGATTTGCCTAGGATTCTTTAACATAAAATCTACACCATTGATTTCAAACTTAAGCACAATTCTTGATCAATCTCCCACCTTTGGATTTTCTAAGAATAAATACTTATCACTCATCTTCTATCCATGTGACATATTAGTTTCCCAATCATGCTCTCAAAGCTTAACTATTGATATGATCAAAATAAATACTAAGATCCTTAAATTGACTTATTAATAAAAAAAATCGGGGTCCTTTCCAAAAATTAACATTATCCCACTAATACGACATAATTAATTTTTTGTATAACTTTATTTGTCGTTCAACTCATCTTTTATGTATTTAAAATTTCTCATTTGAATAGAGAAACTCGACGTTGTTATATCATCGACATCATCACACCGATGATACAAATGCAGTGATTCATGATCTTAAAATTTAATATTTATTAAAATAATTTATTAGAAGTATATTAATGAAGAAAATCCATAATAATAATTCATGATTCAAGCTTATGAATTTCTAGGGAATTCCAATTCATTTATGTCATTACTTGATAAGTTAAAAAATATGATAGAATAAATAAAAGTTTATTAATGACTCAGAATTAACATCGATTCATTTTATGAATTCAAACCTATGAATTATTTTCCCGGAAATCAATATAGGTTTGTTAAAATCTGCTGTCTTTGAGTGAGAAAGACCAAGAAGCCATCAAAGCCGTTTATAATCCTTAGTCTTTGCAATTTGAACGTCATGTCGTTTTCAACAGCAACTTGGCTTTGTGCCATTCTGACATAAAATGACATGTCGTTTGAGAACGCGTTGTACAGCTACCCTATGATAACAACAAAACAAAGGGATCTCTCAAATTTATTTACCAAATTACCCTCATTCCACCCATCATGTGCTTAATTCTGTCATTCTTTATGTTTGTTTCACTGAGGGACTTTGGGTGTCAAATAAGAAGAGATGATATGTTTGGAAAACCATACGAATTATGTATTGTATTTAAATATAATATCCTAAAATACAATATGTATTTGAATTTTTTCCTCTTACATTGTCTTCAAATATATTATGTTGGAATTGTTGACAAAAAAGAGAATATATGATGTGATTAATAAAAATAAATAAAACAAGAAAATAATGAATTGTGATTATATTATATTTAATATTTAAAAATATTTAAATTTAAATAAAATATGCAATATATCCAAACACATTATATTTCATTCCGATATAATACACGATGAACCGTGTTTCCAACCGTACCATAGTTTTAAAGGGAAAAGTTAGATAATATGTATTTTTCAGGGGCTAAAATTAAAACCAACTCTATTACTAATTTCATAACGACTGTCGTTTTACAGTTAACCCTATTAATAACAGCAAAATATAGGGACCTTTGAATAAATAAATAAAAACCTTCCAAGAGACTAGAGAGAGATAGGGAGGTCAATAAAACCTCTCAGACACTAGCATCCAATGTCTCTCTTACATAAGCACAGCCGGGTCTAAGAAACTGTGACTCTGCGCTTAGGGCTTTCGAATCCGCCATGGCGCTTTACCTTCTGTACGAGTCAGCTTCTGGGTACGCCCTCTTTCACGCCCATGGCCTCGACGAGATCGGCCAGAACACCGACGCCGTCCGCAGCTCCGTCTCCGACTTGAACCGCTTCGGCAAAGTAGTTCAGCTCACCGCCTTTCACCCCTACGAGTCGGCTTTTGACGCCTTGAATCAATGCAACTCTGTCTCTGAAGGTCAAATCTTTCCGACCCATGTCCCCATTTTTCTACGTCCTTGGTTTATTCATGATTCTGCTTTATATATACATGTGTGTGTGTATATATATAAGTGTGTATGCATAAAGTTGGGTTGAAAGTGTAAAATACTTAAAATGATTGGCCAGCTTTGTTTCTGGAGGTGAAATCTTTGCTACACAAGTTGCCATTTTTCTACTGCCTTGGCTTTATTTATGATCCTGCTACATATGTATACGTAATATGAATGTATAAAGTTGGGAGGAAAGTGTAAATACTTAAAATGATTGGCCATCTTTGTTTCTCGAGGTGATATCTTTGATACACAAGTTGCCATTTTTCTACTTCCGTAGGTTTATTTAAGGTTTTGCTATATACATGTGTCTATATAGAGTTCTGTTGGTAGAAAAACATGTTTGTTATTTAGGGTTGTGTGTGTGTGTGTGTGTTTGAATGGAATGATTGGCTAAAGTTGGGTTGAAAGCGTAAAATACTTAAAATGATTGGCCACCCTTGTTTCTGGAGGTAAAATCTTTGAGACCCAAGTTGCCATTTTTCTACTTCCTTTGGTGAAAGACTGTTTTTGTTTCTGGTGGTAAAATGTTTGGGTTTTTTTTAAGCATTGTGATAAGGCTTTCCCTTTTGTTTCTTGACCCCTTTGCTTCATATTGATTTGCGATTTTTTTTTTTTTGTTTTTCTTTAGCACTCTCATTCTGTTTTATTTTTTATTTTTGGATTTCTAGTATTAGAGATTGTGTGTTATTTCGTTTTTGGGTTTAGTTTGAATGAGTTTTTTTTTTTTTTTGTTGTTGGAAGATAGATACGGTGGTCTGTGCTTATTATTGACGACGTTAAAAAATTCAGGGCTTATGACTGATGAGTTAAGAAGCTTTTTGGAGCTTAATCTCCAGAAGGTTAAGGACGGTAAAAAGCCGAAGTTCAGTATGGGTTTGGCTGAACCCAAGCTTGGATCAAACGTGTTTGAAGCAACTAAGATTCCTTGCCAAAGTAATGAGTTTGTCCTTGAGCTGCTTCGCGGCGTGCGCTTTCATTTCGATAGGTTTATCAAGGACTTGAAGGTTTGGATTCTCTAATATTAGTTTTCCAAAACTGTTGTGATTTGTAGTTGTTTTTTGTTTATTCAGATACATTTGTAGTTAATAGATAAGCTGCTTTTTCTAATCTAATTATCTTTTATTATTTTCCTATTGTTTTTAGCCTGGGGACTTAGAGAAAGCCCAACTGGGTCTTGGACACAGTTACAGCAGGGCAAAAGTCAAGTTCAATGTAAACCGAGTTGACAATATGGTGATTCAAGCTATCTTTCTCTTGGATACTCTTGATAAGGATATCAATTCCTTCTCTATGAGGGTCAGGTAGGTAGGTGGTGTTCATTATCAAGTATCTTTTGAAATCCATGCATTAAAAATTGAGTTTCGTAAATCATATGTTTATTCTGTTTATCGAGTTAGTTAACCTATTTTGGTATCCAAACATTACTCTGGTTCTCTTTGTTCTTGATAAGAATCGCAACTATTAGAATTTATAAAATTTTAAGTTTAGTGAAATTTGTGCTCTCTTTCTTTGATGGATTATTAATTTATGCTTTTGCCTTGTGTCCATTGTTTATCACCTTTCTGCAGAGAATGGTATTCCTGGCATTTTCCTGAGTTGGTGAAGATTGTCAACGACAACTATCTGTATGCTAGAGTCACCAAGTTTATTGAGGACAAAGCAAAGCTGGCTGAGGACAAAATCCCAGAATTAACTGAAATAGTTGGGGATGAAGATAAGGCTAAAGAGATTGTGGAAGCTGCCAAGGCATCTATGGGTACACACCTTTTTTTAGAGCTTAAGAGCTCGCATCGTTTTGAATTTTCTGATTTAGTAATATTAATACATGTTATTCTTTTGTCTGCAGGACAAGATTTGTCTCCGATTGACTTGATTAATGTCCACCAATTTGCACAGAGGGTGATGGACCTGTCTGAGTACAGGAGAAAACTATATGATTATCTAGTTACTAAAATGAATGACATTGCACCCAATTTGGTGTCCTTAATCGGTGAAGTTTTTGGAGCTCGTCTTATTTCCCACGCTGGTAGTCTTACAAATTTGGCTAAGTGCCCTTCTTCCACCCTCCAAATACTTGGTGCAGAGAAGGCACTCTTCAGGTGCTTTACCTAAATGACTAGCTAGTCCATAGTATTCCTTCAACGCATCTCTATGTATTCACTAGCTTTGTTTTCTCTTCAGGGCACTGAAAACCAAGGGAAACACCCCCAAGTATGGACTTATATTCCATTCGTCTTTTATTGGACGAGCTTCTGCCCGAAACAAGGGTCGAATGGCTCGTTATCTTGCAAACAAGTGCTCAATTGCATCTCGCATCGACTGTTTCGCTGGTAAGATTTTTAACCTCTTTGAAACAACTTTATGTAACGTTATTTCGTCTTTCCCTTTAGAGCTTGGAACTTTCATGTTAAAACTAATTTTGTTACATCATTTTATACAGAGAGTAGTACAACTGCATTTGGCGAGAAGCTCCGTGAACAAGTTGAGGAGCGCCTTGACTTTTATGACATGGGGGTTGCTCCAAGGAAAAACATCGATGTGATGAAAGCTGCTATTGAAAGTACTCAATGCAAAGGTGTGCAAGAAACGTTAGAAGTTTCGGTTGGTTTGATATAATGCTCATGTCCATAGTGTTGTTTGGAGGCTGACCCGTCAGCTTTTATTTGAACTAAATTGTGTTAGACTTGTTTACAATTTCGATCAGATTTTAGAATCTTAATTCTGTTTACCCAATCGCATGTGTTTGTGAAGTGTATCAACTATATTACTTTTGCAGATACGGAGATGGAGACAGACGAAGTACCTGCTGAAAAGAAAAGCAAGAAGAAGAAATCCAAAAGTGCAGCCACAGAGGATGGTGATGCCATGGCTGTCGATGAACCTGCTGCAAATGGGGCAGCTGATGTTGCTAAATTGGAGAAGAAGAAGAAGAAGGACAAGAGAAAAATCGACAATGACGTAGAGGAGGAGCAAGAGCATGTGAATGGTGCAGACGCTGAGGATGGAACCGCCAAAAAGAAGAAAACGAAGAAGAGGAAGAATTTGTCAAAATGACTTAACAACAAACTCAAATTAGCAAAATGACTTTTCCTTTTATTTTTTATTTTTTTAAATCAAAAACAATGCTGATTGTGTATTTAATTTTTTTTAATTAATAAAATTATTTAACCTTTAGGGCATGTTTGGTTGGATGGTTCAAACTATCTAACTCAAACTTTTTTTTGTCTTTTTCCTAAAAAGTTTTGTCTTTTCTGAAAATTCAAAAAAATTTACTATTGAAACTTAAAATTTCCAACTCAAACTAACAAACCAACGAAGTCTAAAAGTTTTGAATAAAATTCTTCCTTTAGAAGCCAAAAAAACTCAACTTCAATTTTTTTCCTTGTAACGAAAGGCACAAATAACCATATCATCACCTTACTTCATGTATAATTTGCCTAAAAACCTTCGAAACGACCAGGAACGACCACAGAACGACCACTAAAATTTGTAGAAAGACCATACGGTCGTTCTTTCGAAACCGTGACTTTTTTTTAATTTTTATCCCTTAAGCGAAAAGCAAAACTAACCTTCCTATCACCTCATGTCATGTATTATTTGTCTCAAAACATCTGGAATAACCACAAAATTTCCAGAACGACCACTAAAATTTACAGAACAACCATACGGTCGTTCCTTCGAATCCGTGACCTTTTTTTTAATATTTTTTTTCCCATAAGCGAAAAGCAAAACTAACCTTCTTATCACCTTATGTCATGTATTATTTGTCTCAAAACATACGGAACGACCACTAAAATTTACGGAACGCCCGCTCGGTCATTCCTTGTAAACATTGACTTTTTTTTTTTTTTTAATTTTTCCGTTAAATGAAAAAATTAAAAAAACTATGCCAATCACTTTTGTCATGTACGATTTACGTCAAAACCCACGGAACGACCGCTAAAAATTACGGAACGACCGCTCGGTCGTTCCTTGTAAACATTGATTTTTTTTTTTAAAATTTTTTTCCGTTAAACGAAAAAATTAATAAAACTATGCCAATTACTTTTGTCATGTACGATTTGCCTAAAAACCTTCGGAACGACCATGAACGACCACGGAATGACCATTAAAAATTACGGAACGACCGCTCGGTCATTCCTTGTAAACATTGACATTTTCTTAATTTTTTTCCGTTAAGCGAAAAAATTAAAAAAACTATGCCGATGACTTTTGTCATGTACGATTTGCCTAAAAACCTTCGGAACGACCAGGAACGACCACTGAAAAGGGCGGAACGACCACTAAAAAGTCTTGTAAATGTTGACTTTTTTTTTAATTTTTTCCCGTTAAACGAAAAAATTAAAAAAAAGGTGCAAACGACAAAAGTCATGTACCACTGAAAAGGGCGGAACGACCACACGGAATGACTTGTAAATGTTGACTTTTTTTTTTAATTTTTTCGGTGGAGCGAAAACATCAAAAAAACTATGCCAATGACTTTTGTCATGTATTATTTGCCTCTAAACCTTCAGAACGACCACTGAAAAGTGCGAAACGACCACACGGAATGACTTGTAAAGGTTGACTTTTTTTAAAATTTTTTTTCCGTGGAGCGAAAACACCAAAAAACTATGCCAATGACTTTTGTCATGTATTATTTGCCTGTAAACCTTCGGAACAACCAGGAACGACCACTAAAAAGTACGGAACGACCACACGGTCGTTCCTTCCAAACCGTGGGTTTTTTTTTTTCTCCTATAACGAAAGGCAAAAACAACCATATACAATCTTTGTTCATGTATGATTTGCCTAGAAAAGAAAATTTTTTTTTTTCCAACAACCAAATTTATATTACAGTCGACGACACACTTAATGAATATAATTTGCCTAAAAAAATTACATGTCCATGGTTAGTGATGCCAATGATATTTTTTAATTTTTTCTTTAAGTGATATGAAAATTAAAACCATACCATCACCTTGCTTCATGTATAATATACCTCATAACACATGGAATGACCATAAAAAGTTAACATTTACAAGGAACGACCGTACGGTCGTTCCGCACTTTTCAGTGGTCGTTCCGAAGGTTTAGAGGCAAATAATACATGACAAAAGTCATTGGTATAGTTTTTTGGTGTTTTCGCTCCACGGAAAAAAATTAAAAAAAAAGTCAACCTTTACAAGTCATTCCGTGTGGTCGTTCCGCACTTTTCAGTGGTCGTTCCGAAGGTTTTGAGGCAAATCATACATGACAAAAGTCATTGGCATAGTTTTTTGGTGTTTTCGCTCCACGGAATTTTTTTTTAAAAAAAAGTCAACATTTACAAGTCATTCCGTGTGGTCGTTCTGCACTTTTTAGTGGTCGTTCCTGGTCGTTCCGAAGGTTTTGAGGCAAATCATACATGACAAAACTCATTGGCATAGTTTTTTGGTGTTTTCGCTCCACGAAATTTTTTTTTAAAAAAAGTCAACCTTCATAAGTCATTCCGTGGTCGTTCCTGGTTGTTCTGATGGTTTTGAGGTAAATCATACATGACTTTTGTCATTGGCATAGTTTTTTTAATTTTTTCGTTTAACGGGAAAAAATTAAAAAAAAAAGTCAACATTTACAAGTCATTCCGTGTGGTCGTTCCGCCCTTTTCAGTGGTCGTTCCGAAGGTTTGGAGGCAAATCATACATGACTTTTGTCGTTGGTAACTTTTTTTAATTTTTTCGTTTAACGGGAAATTTTTTTAAAAAAGTCAACATTTACAAGTCATTTTTAGTGGTCGTTCCGCCCTTTTCAGTGGTTGTTCCGTGGTCGTTCCGAAAATTTGAGGCAAATCATACATGAATTTTGTCATTGGCATAGTTTTTTGGTGTTTTCGCTCCACGGAATTTTTTTTTATAAAAAGTCAACCTTTACAAGTCATTCCGTGTGGTCGTTCCGCCCTTTTCAGTGGTCGTTTCGTGGTCGTTCTTGGTCGTTCCGAAGGTTTGGAGGCAAATTATACATGACTTTTGTCATTGGCAACTTTTTTTTAATTTTTTCGTTTAACGGGAAAAAATTTAAAAAAAGTCAACATTTACATAACATTTTTAGTGGTCGTTCTGCCCTTTTCAGTGGTCGTTCCGTGGTCGTTCCTGGTCGTTCTGAAGGTTTGGAAGCAAATCATACATGACTTTTGTCATTGGCATAGTTTTTTTAATTTTTTCGTTTAACGGGAAAAAATTAAAAAAAAGTGAACATTTACAAGTCATCCATGTGGTCGTTCCGCCCTTTTTAGTGGTCGTTCCGAAGGTTTGGAGGCAAATCATACATGACTTTTGTCGTTGGTAACTTTTTTTTAATTTTCGTTTAGCGGGAAAAAATTAAAAAAAAAGCCAACATTTACAAGTCATTCCGTGTGGTCGTTCCGCACTTTTCAGTGGTCATTCCGTGGTCGTTCCTAGTCGTTCCGAAGGTTTAGAGGCAAATCATACATAACTTTTGTCATTGGCATAGTTTTTTGGTGTTTTCACTCCACGGAAAATTTTTTTTAAAAAAAGTCAACCTTTACAAGTCATTCCGTGTGGTCGTTCCGCACTTTTCAGTGGTCGTTCCGTGGTCGTTCCTGATCGTTCCGAAGGTTTAGAGGTAAATTATTCATGACAAAAGTCATTGACATAGTTTTTTGATGTTTTGCAAAATGACTTTGGTCGTTCACTTTGTTTTTTTGGTTTTTTTTTTTATCCATATATTAATATCTTTTCTTTTTATATTATTTTTAAAAACAAAAAGTCATTTTGCTAATTAAAATTTTTTAAAGGTTATTTTGTAAAATAAACAAAGTGAAATGGTTATTTTACTAAAGGACTCACCTTTTGTTTGTTCGTTCGTTTGTTTTGTTTTGTTTTGTTTTGTTTTTTTTGGTCTTTTAAATACATCATCATCTCTCTCTCTGAGCTTTTTTTCATTTCATTTATTTTATTTTAAATTTTTTGGGAATAATCCTAGATGTTCCGAGCGGGTTCTAATTGCTCTCAGGAACTTCCGTTGCCGTAGCCCTCGATATGTTTCCTCCACGCCGAGCTTGGAGAACGATCATGGTGTCCGATTGGGATTTGGACTAAAAAAAAGAGAAAATAATTCAATTTCTTATATCATTAGAATAGAACTTTACAATCAATTTATAGAGTACAATTGTATAAAACAAATGGGGAACTTTCTATACAAGAATCACGAAACTAATTGCTTACAAATTAGCTCTAAATCAGGTAACTAAATCACATTCAATCTCACGATTACATGGAAGGAAATTTGGAATAGAAATCTCAACACTCCCTTTCAAGTTAGGTGTATAGATGTCTCACATGCCCAACTTGTCAAGAAACTTTGAAAATACCCGATTTGAAATTGCTTAGTGAGCATATCAGCCAATTGATCTTCGGATCAAATCTTACGCAATTTCACAAAATTTTTTATCTAATTCCTACTTGCTTTTTTTTTTTTTTTTTTTTTTTTTTTTTTTTTTTTCGGGGGGAATAATCCTAGATGCTCCGAGCGGGTTCTAACTGCTCTCAGGAGCTTCCGTTGCCGTAGCCCTCAATCGGTTTCCTACATGCCGAGCTTGGAGAACGATCATGGCGTCAGATTGGGATTTGGACTCAAAATTAGAGAAATAAGTCAATTTTTTTATTCATTAGAATAGAACTGTACAACCAATTTATGGAGTACAATTGTATAGAAAAAATAGGCATCTTTCTACACAAGAATCAGGAAACTAATTGCCTAAAAATTAGCTTTAAATCAGATAACTAAATTACATTCAATCTCATGATTATATAGAAGGAAATCTCAATACTCACCTTCAAGTTGGTGCATAGATGTCTCACATGTCCAACTTGTCAAGAAACTTTGATAATACTCGATTTGAAATTGCTTTAGTAAGCTTAGCCAATTGGTCTTTGGATCAAATCTTAGGCAATTCCACAATTTTTTCATCCAATTTCTCTTTGATGAAGAACCTGTGTACCTCGACGTGCTTCGTACGATTATGTTGAACTAGATTATGAGCAATATCGCATGCTACTTTATTATCACATTATAGTCGAATCAGATGCCTAGATGGATAACCCAAATCTTGTAAGAGAAGTCTTAGTCATAATCCTTCACAAGGTCCGAGCGCCATACTTTTAAATTCTGCTTCGGCGTTTGAGCGTGCCACAACATTTTGTTTCTTACTCACCATGTAACAAGGTTGCCACCTACAAAGGTAAAGTAACTAGAAGTATATCGCCTGTCTTCCACTACTCCAACCCAATCAGCATCAATATATACTTCTATACTTTGGTGATTAGCATATTTGGTGAACAAAATTCCCTTTCTAGGAGCACTTTTCAAATACCTCAAAATGCGCATGATTGCATTCATGTTCTGTTCTCTAGGATTATGCATGTATTGACTCACAACACTTAATGCATAAGTAAGATCTAGCCTTATATGAGCTAAGTACATCAATCTTCCCACAAGTCTCTAGTGTCTTCCTCTATCGGTAGATATTTGATTGAGTTCAGCACACAATTTCAGACTTTCTTCTATCGGTGTATCAACATGTTGATATCCTGACATTCCAGTTTCTTGTAAAAGATCTAGGGCATATTTTCTTTGAGATGGAAAGATTCCTATACTTGATCGTTTTCAATCCCAAGAAAGTATTTTAGAGGTCCTAGATCTTAATTCTCTTGACAAGTAATTCTGAAGAGCTTTTTTTTCTTCAGGATCTTTTCCTGTAACCACCATGTTATCCACAAATACGATAAGTGCTGTAATCTTACCAAGTTACTTCTTCAGGAGCAAAGTGCGATATGAATTTCTTTGATGGTAGCCGAAAGCTCTCATTGACTTTGTAAACCTTCCAAACCACGCTCTTAGAGATTGCTTTACTCCATATAATGACTTCTTCAATTTGCATACCTTTTGACCCTGCTTTTTTGACACCATGTACCTTGGTGGGAGATCCATGTATACTTCTTCAGACAATTTGCCATGCAGAAAGGCGTTCTTCACATCGAACTGTTGTAGTGGCCAATCCAAGATTGCAGCCAAAGATAGCAAGACTCGAACTATGTTGATTTTAACTACAAGAGCAAATGTCTCTATGTAGTCAATCTTATAGGTTTGGGTGTACTCTTTCGCTACCAATATTGCTTGAAAGCATTCAGTCGTGCCATCCGCTTTGTATTTCACAGTGTAAATCCATCAACACCCAACTAGCTTTTTTGCTGGTAGACAATCAACGAGTTCCTAGGTTTCATTTTTCTGCAAAGACTTTATTTCTTCATTCATAACAGCTTTCCACCTCGGGTTAGTGAAGGTTTCCTGCACACTATTAGGGATAGATACTTGTTTGCGATTAGTGAGTGTATATAAACCTACGCAAGTGTACGTAATCACACAAATAATATAGAATGTGAGTTGAGTATCATCTCCAAAGGGATTGAATCACTAAAATGAATTGCAAAAGAAATAGAGCACAAATCAATTTGAATTGGGAAATTAAAATAAGAAAAATGCAATAAACTAATGAAATAAAATGGGTATAATGAAAAGGCACTAAAATAGACAAAATGAACAAGATTTAGTCAAGAGTTTGTAAATCAAGGATGAGTATGAAGCTAGGATTGCCAATATCCCCTCAACTGCAAGTCTGATCCGAAATGCTGTAGAAATGCTGCAGCAAAATCGTCCTGTTAACTGAAATTCAATTTTATCATAAAATTCTTCCGAATTAATTATGACTAAAATTCTTTAAGCCTTTTTCAACATATTCCTATGTGAATCTAGTTCTCAGAACACAAATTCATGCACCAATTTCAATGGGTTATATAAGGTAAATAGCACATTCCTATACCATTCACAAATCAATATAAACTTCCAAAGGTATATTGAACTTGCATCATCCAAGTTAGATCCAGTTCAAATTAATCTTTCCAGAGTTAATCAAAACCTAATTTCCTATAAATTGATGGCCAATCAACAATAGAAATTAAACTATCAAAGCACTTGAATGAACAGGAAAGAAATTGCTCAACATTTCAATAAACATTCAAATCATCCTCCCAATTTTGGGTTCATCAACAATCTTAGCTAAAGAATTTTAGCTCATGTTTAGGATTACAAAAACAAGCAATAATACGAATCCCATGTTCATCAGAGAACGAAAATCACAGAAATAAATCAAGAAAAAGTGAGAAAGGGAAAAATGCCAAATAGCTAGATTGGGTCCTTCACGTCCTTCCTTCTTCTCCTGAGCTCGCCCTCCAAGATAGGCGTGAAAATGGAGGCAAAAATTCACAGCTCTCTCTCTCCCTGTTTTTGGCTACTTTTCTTATCTGTCCAGCTCTCCCCAATTTCTCTCTTTTTCAGCTCTCCTTTTCCTCTCGGCTGCTCCTTCTCAAATGCACTAACTCTTTAGGGCAAAAATCAATGCTCACATGACCACCCAGCTAAGGTAAAGAAGTGGTCCCCACAAATATGAGCTATAGCCTTCTTGCTGCAATAATGCCAGCTGGCACTTCTTGTTTGCTTTTGTTACAAAATGCTGTAAGGAATGCTGCAGCATTTTTGGCTTAGGCTCTCCTACAATTCACAAAAGAATTAAAACACACACCAGCCCTCAAATGGTCCTATTTTTCTTCACATTTGCCACGATTTCAACCAAACATAAACCCAAGATAAAAGGGTCACACAAACATGAAACAAAGGAAAATATGCTAAAAAAACACAAATACTCTCTAAACCAACTGCATCCAAGTCTAAAAGTGCCTAAGATAACTCTAATTTCTAGAGTTATCACACCCCCAAACTTAGAACATTGCTCGCCCTCGAGTAATGACTCAGACAAAAGACAATAAGCACAAACATTATGAAAAGACAATAACAAAAAGAAGTGATGACAGCAGGAGATTTCCATCCTCCAGTCATAATGCTCAAGAGGATATGCTATTTTCTCAGAGTTTTTGTTTATTTAACTAAACTACCTGCTTATGCTCAACACCAACTTTCTTTAAGTGTTAGGTCAACCTATCCTATCACTTTGTCTGAATGTTATCCCTTGGTGTGTGTGTGCACATCCTTTGTACTTCCTTCCCAATGACTTACTTCAAACTAGACCATGATCACCGAGCCTCCATAGGTTGACTTATTGATTCGCTCTCCACTAATGTAAGAATTCCTCGAACTAAGGATCATTAGGACTTTAATGGCTTGTAATGCTGGCTGAGGTTAGGGTAGGATAAAGGATTTAATCTTTAGGCTCAACACCATAATACAAAGCTAGTTCTAAGAATCAAAATGGTCCTCCTCATCCTTTAGGACACTTGAACCCGAATACCCTTTTTTTTTTTTTTTTGCTCAACACTACATGCACACTTTATTCCACTACTTTTTTTAGTCTTTTTTTTTTTTAACATTCATCATGTCACTGCTACCTTTTACGCGAATGCCAACATTGGTGATGAAGACACCCGGTTACTCAGCAACGTCACATTTCAGAATTGCTATAGCATACTCATATTCTGAATTGCTGTTTGACACAAAAGTACATATGAGGCTCATGTTACTCCTGGTTACTAGGCAACTTAGAATAGTGGAGTAGTTTTTGTTTTCTTTCTTTTTTTTTTTTTTTTTTTTTGAAATTAAACAATCAGGAAATGCAAGTTAGTTCATAAAACAGTAACTGTTTAGTGCTCAGGTGTAATTCAAGGTGCCAAAGAAATAGGTCTTAAGGCTCAAAGTGGGTGACTGAGGATGCATATAATCATTGGTAGCTAGAATAGGCTCAAACTGATCAAATAGGGCCTAAATCATCTCTCTCATGCTAAGTTTCCAACGATTTTGCCTCGAGGATTTCTCTAAATCAATTATAGAGACCTCAGATCTCACAGCAATCTAGCTATCACTAAGCTTCTTAGAAAGTTGTACTAAGATGTTGTGCTCAATGAAACAAGGGAAATTACATCCAAAACCAACTTCAACAGGTTTTCCTAACACCCAAACAAGTCAGAGCATTGCACAAAACATGGTAGTCAGTATTTTTTTTTCCGCCTAGTTCTTATCATTGAAAATCCTCTTCTAACACAACCGACTAAGAGACAGATTCTCCAAGACATCACAAACACAAAACAAACCACAAACATTAAAACGCCTAAAAACAACAATAAAAACAACACCAACAAACATACGATATAAAACATATCTCAAATTTAGCATACTAAATAAACTAATCACATAACGAAAAACATAAAACAAACAGAAACACAAAAACCAGCAGGTAAGCACATGGAATTGCAGTTCCACACACCCCCAAACTTAAAAGTAAACAGTGTCCTCACTGTTTCTAAAATATACAAAGAAAAACAAACAAAAGACACAATGCTCAAAAGTAATACCCAAAAACTGAAATGAAAAAACCAACCCACGAAATCAGTTTTTTTTTTTTTTTTTTTTTTTTTTTTTTTTTTTTTTCAAGTGAGAAATTAATGTATGTAAATAATAATAAAATAACAAATTCAGAGAACTCACGCCCCTTAGGAGTTCGGTGGACTGCAGTAAAATAGATGTCAAGAATCTTGCCCCCAATGCTAGCACGAACTGCAAAGCCAACACCCCCAAACTTGCCTTGTGACCCGAAGTCAAAATACCCAAACCGGTTTACCTGTGGGTCTTCAACCTGCGAATTTAGAACTGCAGCTCGGCCAACCAAAATAATTTTTCGAAGGCCTGGCTTGTAACGACCCGTCTTACGTAGGCCGTTACCTTACTTATCTTACTTACTAAATTAACATACTTACTTACTTACTTATGCGGAAATACAGTACATTTTTTTTTACAACTTAAATCCATACTTTACTACTTACATATCAAACAATATACGTACGTACTAAATTAATATGTACTTTCAAAATTGCCGTAAAATAAAATAACTTGTAATAATTAAACAATAAATATATTTATTTCAAAACGCGTAGCAGTCTCCATCCTACGTTTCACAGATAGCCCTGCCAAGCCTCACCGCCTTGCATCAAGTAGTGCCAGTAGGAAGCTTACCTACAGCATAAACATAAATTGTGAGCTTTCGCCCAGCAAGTACAACTATTAATCCGCAAAAACATTTCATAAGAAAACCATGCATGAACCAATTATGCTTTCTTATGTTATCATAGTTTGGGGCCCCTACTTAACATAAGTGTTCATACCGTGGCGCGCAGTCATGGAGTGGTTGGGGCGGCCAGTCCAGTTCAACTCAAATCATGAACCAAACCTGACCTAGAGCAGGTCGGTACGACACGAGAAAACTTATAATACTTGAAAACTTTTTCGTAAAACAGTTCTTACTTAAGACATAGTCTTCTTCTTACCATATGAATTATTGTTAGTGAACATGCTTCATGATGTCACAATAATAACATGCATCATACATACCACATAAATGCATGAACTTTAAAAAAAACATGCCAAGTAATAAAATAATTTTTTATGCCTATGCTGTAGGCGGAGTTGTACTTACAGTTTACTCTAGGTCTTGAGTTTTGTCGTTCCGACATGTTACCTCAATTAGGGTACCTTCCTGTTTCCAAAAAGGAAGTAAGATAAGAATCATCCTATCTTACTATAATTTATTTTATTAAATATTGGTACCCTAACCAACATTTATTTGTGACCTTAGTTATATGTCCCCCCCTATATGATTTAATGATATCCTTATTGGTTACTAAGTGTAACCCTAGGGCACATGTCCCAATAGTAATCAAACAATATTCTGTTTGATTACCTAATGAATTTTGGGCTCAAAGCCCAATGATACTTATTGTTGAGATCTAAATGTGCCATAAGGATAGAAAATCAATATAAGGGATTTTCTGTAAATATGACATTTTGATATTAATAAGAGAAGGCTATTCATGTTTAATAAGATGTGTCCTATTTACTTTCATTTGTTGATTGTATGGTTATTTTAAGCAAACATAAAATACTCCTTGACTGTTGCTAATATATCAGATTATCATATGTATACGGGGTATACATAGAAGACGTGGTAATTTGATAACAGTCTAAATAAATAGTCTGCAATCGATGGAATAAGATTTGTGGATCTTATTCATGATAAGATTGTACAAGTTGTCTACTTCCTTGGAGGAATGGTTTGTCTTGACCATCGGATAGGTTCCGAGTAGAAACTTTAATGTATACCAGTATTGAGGTATGACATTGGACTGGACCTAAAGTGTTAATTGATTCGGTTTAATAATTCCGTTTATAAGAATCAATGACACTTTGATTATCATCCTGCATTAATCTTAATCCTGAAATGATTACTTGAATTCGCATCCATGACTTTTGTACTTTAATGCACTACAGGTGAGACACTGTTAATTCATGGTCAATATACTTGTGTTTTGGGTGCATGACTTATGGATGGAGAAATCAAGATTCATAGATACGGAATCCATAGCTATCTTAACGATAGTAAATGTTATCTACTTAAAGTCATTATTCGGAGATTGAAAGATAGTATAACAAGATCTTGGCCATCGGTTTACTTTGTGTTCTCTGGTGGTTTACCAATTGTATGGTTTTATAATTGGTGATTCTTTCTATAGAGAATAATGGAACTTTAAGTTAAAATGATTGAAAAGGTAAAACGGAAAAAGTCCTTAATTCAATCATGGATGACATATGGGGATTAAGCAAGCGATGAATAAATCATGGAAGAAGCACTAAGTGAGAGAGCTTTCGTAATACGGTATGTAAACAGGAGTTCAGCTTCAAACTTTTAGTGGAATAGTTTTGAAGTTGATAATTGATGAATAATTAATCTGGGATTAATTTTTCACAATTATAGGAGCCTTTTTAAATATTTCCATCGGGTCCCTCTATTAGCTCGCATAGTTCCATAAAGCATCTCGGGATTTGTTCCTTATGAGATCGGTAAATTTAAATAGAATTTAGTAATGTCTATTAAGACATGTTACTCTCTAACATGCAATCCAGAAAGGATTGGACATGTAAAATTTGTAGGCAAATGATTTGTCAACATGTGATTGGTTAATTTGAATTTTGGAAATAAGATTGTGTTTGGATTATTTAATTTTGGAAAAAACAAATTTTTCTCTCCTAATCTCAATAAGGTGCACGGTTTTTAGATAGGTGGAGGGAAGAAAAATTTTGTTTCAAAATTATTCAAATAAATTCCTAACATTAAATTATTAATTGATTTAAATAATGGAGATTATTTCATGTATTTTTCTTTCCTAATTAAAAAGTGGTTCACTTTTTTTTGAGGAAAGGAAATTTGAAATATTTCATTGATTTAAATTAATTAATATGGTTAATGTTTATGGAAAATATTAATTCAAATAAGTGAATCTTATTTAAATTCAAAAAGGTTTAAAAGAATTTGAATCTAGATAGGACTAGGATCTTTTGACTAGTCTAGATTATTGATTTAAAATTTGAATCACCAATCTAGCTTAACAAACTCAATGTGGCCGAATTTTTTGAGAAAGATTTCCTTTTTGAAAAACGTTTTTAGGTTCAATGAATCTAGCCCTAAAGTTGTATGATCTTTTGATTCAAAGTTTATCCAGAAAAATAATAATAATTATTTTTTTTGAGATGAATTTTGAAAAAGGATTGGACTTCTATATAAAGGCTAGGGATTCATGAAAAACAAATTTTTGGTAATTTTTCAAGAGCAAAAACGTTTTTGGAGAAAAGGAAAAAATTTAGTTTTTCCGGAACATCAAAATTCGGCTATCTTGTGAGAAAGAAAAAGAGAGAAAATTCTCTTGAACCAAAACTGAGAGGAAGGTTAAACCGAGTGATTATTTTCATTAGGAGGTTAACTGGTTCCTGTTTTGCAGTTTTGAAGGAAGAAGGTTGATCATATTCTCAACGAGGTACATCGGAATTGAGAAGGAGGGATCTAGACTTCGAAAAGCATTACCGGTCGCTTGGATCCATAGAACGTGTGCCCACACACACTCTGAGACGTGGAACTCGAGAATAATAGAGAAGACACGTTGGTCAAACTCTCTAGTAATTCCGGAATCCAAGAATAAAGGTACGCTTGATCATAAATTTAATTTATTGTTATATGCATCATGAGATTCTTTTCCGGAAACGGCATAAAATTTTTAAAACTTCCGCTGCGCCGTAACTCTGATTACCGATCCGATTTTTCCAACAACTTGGCATCCTATTAGGTTACTATTAGTAACCTTAGGTATAGGCCCAAGTTAGGTTTAAATTTAAAAAGCCTGTTGGGCTACTAAGGCCCAATAATTAAAGTGGTATCCCTTATGGTTACCCTAAATAATCTTGGACCCAAGGCCCAACATACAATATTTGCATCTTACTAACTTAGTCTAATAAAATTAGGTAACCTTATCGGATTACATAAGGTTACTAATCAGCTTACTTTGCTTAATTATTTATTTTCTTACAAAACTGAGTTTGATTAACCATTCAAAACTATTTTTAAATTAAACTGTCTAAGTTTTGAGAAAATTGCTGAAAACAGTCAACTTATCAGTGCATGTACAGGAATTTCCTGTGCATGTACTGTTTTGAAATTCTTAAACCATAGCTTACTATTATGATTCAGTTTTACTTTAAAATCAGTTTGGATTTTGAAAAACTTTTCTTCACGAAAGTTTTAGATATTGAAAAATACTACAACTCTTGTGTTTTCATCAAAACCCAGTTCTCCTTCTAACTTATACTTTTTCTTTGTTGAACCTGCCTGGCCGAGTACATAGGTCTGGGTGGTCCAGGCTCGGGTTTTTGTAAAAAATGAAGGCCTTTGGAGCCTTATTTTCAAAAAACGTCCACGTTGCCCCCTATAATTTCCAATTTCCTACAACTTTTCAGTTTTGAGTTTTCTTAAATTCGGCCTCTAAAGGCCTCAAAATACCGTTACCAGATCACTGCCCAGTTTTCACCCGAACTGGCAGTTTTGGTTTCGGTTTGTTCTTACGTACAATTACGCACACCCTATCTCAAACGGTCGTAACCGTGAGCCTATATCAAGCATGCAGTGCATAATCTAACGTTCTCATGATCATTTCATTCATTCACCATCATTCAATCATAATCAAACCCATTTGGTGATTTTCACCAAACATGGGTTTTCTAGGGTTTTCTTGAACCCTAATTCATCATACAACCATTCAATTTCATAAACATTCATTCAACATCAGTCCTAAGTATATGGGGACATATAACAAACACCTAATGGTCACACACATAAAATACATAATTTCTAGAGCATACAATCCAAAACATACACCAAACCGTAACATAAGCATACCAAAATCTAAATCAAGCACATTCTAAGCAAACCAACTAAAATAAGGACATAAATGGGTGAGCTTAAGCTCTTACAACCAAACTAAAAATACATGATAACTTGGCTCAAAACTTGAATAAAAAGGCTTAGGAGTTGAGAGAATTACCTCTAAACCGTGGAGATAATCTCTTGCTTGGATTCTGAAATTTTTTTCTAGCTTTCACTCACTAAAAATCCGACCACACTCTCTTGGGTTTGGCTGTCTATGGGGTTCGGCTGAAGGAGAGGAAAGGAGAAGAAAGATGGCCAAAGTTTGGGGGAATTTTTCAATAAAATGAGGCAAAAAGTCACCCCCCATCACACCTATTTGTAGGTGTAATTTTAATTTCTTACTTGATTTATTTTTATTCTCTAAATTGCACTATAAGCCTTACAAAACAAATATTTGCTAAGAGATCCCCAAGGGTAGCCGGCCACTAGAGGCTTCCATGAGCCAAAGTTATCTATTTGTAATACTTTCCAATTTTTCAAAAAAATCAAAAAATTACATAATTATCATGTGATGAGGTGTCCTCCACCTAGGGCTTTGTTTGGATTTCTTTCTTAAAAACAGTCTATTTTCATTCTAATGTAATTATAACAAATACTGTTTTCAACTAAAACAGTACTGCCATACTAAACTGCAGTCCATAATTTATTTGTGTTTAACTGGACTGCGTATAGATTTTTCTTAGACTTAAAGCTAATTAGTCTTTATTGTCCTAAATATTGTGCTTGATTTTTCTAACATGATTCCGTACCTTATTCTTACTTATCTATCCGTAATAACGATTTTTCACAGTATAATTTCCATACTGCTTATTATACTGCAGTACCGCCTCAATCTTATCTTAGATCATTCTGGTCAAACTTTGATCGGAATTCAATCATACATAAATCCTAATTCTGATAACTCAGATCAGGCAATTCATATACTTATACATAATACAAACTTTGATTCCTTGAGAAACAAGAAATCATAATTTATAACAAAGTCGGTTATTACAATCTACCCCCCTTAAAAATTTTCGTTCTCGAAAATTAGAACAAGTGGGGATAGTTCTTTCTCATATCCTCTTCTAGTTCCCATATTGCCTCTTCAACATTGTGATTTCGCCATACCACCTTAAGCATGGGAATTGTCCTATTTCGTAAAACCTTTTCTTCCCGATCCAGAATCCGAACTGGCTTCTCTTCGTACGTCAAATCGGTTTGAACTTCAATCGGTTCTTGACTTAACACATGGGAAGGGTCGGGTACATACTTCTTTAACATCGAGACATGGAAAACGTTATGCACAGAAGCTAATTCTGGCGGCAAGGCTAGCTTATAAGCTACTTTTCCAATCCTTTCCAGTATTTCGAACGGCCCTGTGTATCTAGGACTAAGTTTTCCTTTCTTGCCAAATCTCATAATTCCCTTCATAGGAGCAATCTTAAGGAAAACATAATCCCCAACTTGGAATTCTAAAGGCCTTTGACGTTTATCTGCGTAGCTTTTCTGGCGACTAAAAGCTACTCCGAGCCTTTGCTTAATCTTCCTAATATCCTCTGAGGTTTTCCGGATGAAATCCGTGGTTTGAAGCTGCTTTTGTCCAACTTCCTGCCAATGAATGGGGGATCGACATTTTTTTCCATATAACGCTTCGAATGGAGTCATACCAATGGAAGCGTGATAACTATTATTGTAAGAAAATTCGATCACAGGCAGCTTCTGATCCCAGCTTCATTTGAAATCCAAAACACATGACCTTAGCATATCTTTCAGCGTCTGGATAGTTCGTTCTGATTGTCCATCCGTCTGGGGGTGAAACGCTGTACTGAACTTCAATTTCGATCCCATAGCCATATGAACACTTTTCCAGAATCAAGAGGTAAAGCGCCCATCCCGATCTGAAATGATAGATCTTGGCACTCCATGCAACCTAACAATATGGGATACGAAAATTTCAGCCAATTTCTCAACTGAAAAGGTAGCTTTGATGGCGATGAAGTGGGCTGATTTGGTTAATCTATCCGCTATCACCCAAATCATATCACTCCCACTTGCGGTCCTGGGTAAACCTACTATGAAATCCATAGTAATCCCAGGTATACATAATGGTTGAGAAAAAGGTTGTCATTTTTTTTTTTTCCGAAATGCTGCAGCATTCCTACATCATTTTAAGACAGTTTGCTTTTTTTTTTTTTTTTTTTTTTTTTTTTTTTTTCCGAAATGCTGCAGCATTCCTACAGCATTTTAGGACAGATTGCTCTGGAAAGCTGATTCCTAGGCCTCTTTCTACATATAAAAATATCACCAAATCAGTTCAAATTACTTAACAACTACTAAATCAACAACTCAAACAAATTGAAATAAACCAAAATAATAAAACAAAGAAATTTTTTTTTTTGGTTGCCTTCTAAGAGCGCTTGTTTTTAAGTCATCAGCCTGACTACTTCCCTGTTTTAAGCGTCTTTAAGAATGATGGAAGGCTTGGAACGCTCCACAGGACTTCCCCAATAGTGCTTAATTCGATGACCATTTACCATCAATTTCCTTCCTGATGGATCATCTTGCAATTCTACCGCTCCATGAGGAAAAACAGAAGAAATTGTGAATGGGCCAGACTACCGCGACTTCAATTTCCCAGGAAAAAGCTTTAATTTTGAATTGAACAATAGAACTTGTGCTGCCCTGGTGATAAATGCACAAAATCACCTTTTTATTCATATAATTTATTAGATAATTTATGTTTTAAATATGAATTTCCATAATTTTAATTCATAATATTTTATTTTAAAAGTATTTAATATTTTATTTATTTTGATAGATTTTATTTTATTTTTTCCTTTCTTTTCCTTTTTCTCTCCTTTCTTCCGCAGGAATAAAGTGCGCCAGCTGCAGCCCAGCTCCTCCTCCAGCTGGCCCAGCGCAAGTCTCGGGCCGTAACTCCAGCCCAAGCCGCGTGAAACCTGCCCAGGCCCGCGATCCAAGCCCGCGAGAAACTCTCTTCAGCTGCAGCCCAGCTCCTCCTCCAGCTGGCCCAGCGCAATCTCGGGCCGTAACCCCAGCTCCTCCTCCAGCTGGCTCAGCGCAAGCTCGGGCCCGCGAATCCAGCCGCAAATCCAGCCCGCGTGACTTCTGGGCTGTGCTTCTCAGGCCCGCAATCCCAGTCCTTTATCAGCTAATTATCTAGCGTGTATCAGCCGGTAACCAATCCGTGGAGGCTGATTTTGTGGGCCAAATCTCTCCATCACCCTTGGACATTGGAGCCTATAAAAGCAAGCCTTTGCAGCAAGCTTGGACGGTTTTTTGTTTTTTGAATCACCAAGTTTTTGGCTGAGCTTGTGACATTATTTTTCTCTTATTCTTGCATTTTTCATCTTATGATTTCTTGTTAGAATTTTGTGAGATGAATTGCAAGTTAGGCTAGAGTTTTTAGGTGAGACTAGAGATGATCCTATATGTGTAGTGAATTTATTTGGGTTTTAATTCTCCAATGGTTTGTAATATTCATACATTTGAATAAATAATTTTTTCTTTCATCTTATTTCTTTCTCATATCAATATATTTTGTTGTCAACTTTTATATAAATTTAGTCAAGCTCTTTTTATGTAATTGTTGCACGATAGAGTATATTAATAGCATTATTTTATAAGTAGTCCTTTACTGCAATATTGCTTATAGTATATTGTCGCTTTTGGATTTCTTATAAGATAATTTTTGTTAGTTCTTCACGTAAGAATTTTGTTTACTCAAATACATTCTAATTCACAAGTTCTTCAAATCTTTATTTTCCGATTGATTGTTTGGGAAGTGAAACTTTCAATTGAGTTATTTTATGAATCAAAATCCAAATAGGTAAACGAAACATATATGGGATTCTCGATGTCTTACCATTTTGATTATTGAATTTTTCTCCATTTTAAATTACATTGTCTTTAAATTTATTTCAAAATCACAAAAATAATTCTTTTTCTTCTTTCTTTGATTATTTATTCTTCTAACGCTTTTGTTCCACTAATCTTTTCTTGTTTATTTTTATCACCTCCTCGTGGGATCGACCGTCCTAATTGTGCTACAATCAACAGCTTGTTTTTGTACATATTTGGGCGTAATCAAATTTTGGCGCCGTTGCCGGGGAGGTGCCAATGAGCAAGATTGATCAGTAGATATTAAGCCAAAGAGGTAAGTACATTTTTGTTTTTATTATTATTATTTTTTTTTTCTTTCTCTCTTTTCTGTAATTTTAGTCAATTGTTTTTTGTTTACAGATTAATTAATTAGTTAAGTTTTATAACTACGTCTTTATTAGTTTGATTTGTATATTTTGTTTTTGTTTTCTTTGGGTTTTGTCTTGTTAGTAGTTTTTGTTAGTCTTTTTATCTTTTTATTTTCTATTAGTTTTATCTTTTTAGCTTTATTTTGTTTTGCCGGAATAGAAGTTTTTCTTTTACTTATTTTGTCTTCTATTTTCTTTAGCTAGTTTTCATTTAAAAAAAAAAATAAAAAAATAAAAAAATAAAATATAAAAAAAAACTTACTGTTAGTGTTTTCATTAGTTTCCATTTTTATTCCTTTTACGTATTAATTTTTTTTAACTGTTCATTTTTTTAATTTTATTATTATTATTTTTTCTTCAGTTTCATTTGTTTTTAATATTAGTTTTGTTTTGAAAATTTAACTTTTTGTTCTTTTTATTGGTTTGATTTTTTTTTTTAAAAAAAAGTTTTGAAAAAAAAAAAAACACTTATTAGTTTTAATTAGTTTCGTAGTATTTTTTTATTTATTTATTAATTTGCGAGTTTTTCTTTTTTTTTTTTTTTTTCTCTTTCTCTTTCTCTTTTGTTTTTATTAATTTTCATTTATTTTCCATTTTATAGCTTGTTTCAATTCTTTGTAATAATTTTAGGTTTTATTTGTTTAGGTTACTAATTTAGTGTTAATAAATTAGGACTCATAATTTGCGTAACATTAGGTTTTAGTTTAGCATTATTTAGGATACTAATTTCTAACATCTAACATTTCATAAAATACGCCATAAAATTTAATAAATTTTCCAAGCAATTGTGTGGAAACGTTGGAAAGTACGAACTAAGAAAGTTCTGTCTAGGAGGTTGGTTTTTAAGGAGGCCTCGCCCCACCAATTTTTCCTGGGAGCATTCTTAGGGATTGCGATTCGTGGTTTTACACTATTGTTGTTTTTGCAAAAGTTTTCTTTATTAAAAAAAAAAAAAAAAAAAAAAAACGCTTAAGGTGAATGAATCGTTATAGAAACGAACTAGGGAGATTCGCAAGAAGACCTGAAGACCCTAGTGAAGTTTCTTCTTCTACGTCTAGCCTTCCTCCATCTCCAAACGCTTTAGCAATTCCAAATCCTTTTGCGATGGCTCAAAACGAGGAGGTCCAACAAAAGACGTTGAACGACTACCTTCACCCTACGCGTACGGCCACACCATCATGCATAATGTTTCCACCTAATTTGCCGAATCTGGATTTCAAGCTGGGAATGATTCAACTTTTGCCAACCTTTCATGGGTTAGAAAGTGAAAATCCGTACGTGCACATTCGGGAGTTTGACGAGGTGGTGGCCACTTTCCACAACCGAGCTGAGGCTGCAGATTCCGTGCGATTAAAACTTTTCCCCTTCTCTCTGAAGGACAAAGCCAAAAGCTGGTTGTATTCTTTGCGACCTAGGTCTATTGGATCATGGGAAGAGATGACAACTGCAATCTTCAACAAGTATTTCCCACACCATAAGACTAATGGTCTTAAACGACAGATCTCGACCTTTACTCAGAAGGACAATGAAACTCTCTATCAAGTCTGGGAGCGGTTTAAAGATCTGTTGAATCAATGTCCCCACCATGGTTACGAGAGTTGGCGCCTCGTCAGTTATTTCTATGAAGGACTCACAATCCGAGAGCGTCAATTTGTGGAGATGATGTGCAATGGTGAGTTTCTCCAGAAGGATCCCGAAGAGGCTTTCGAGTATCTCAACGAGCTAGCCGAGAAAGCCCACACATGGACTGGACCAAGTGCTACTGACAGCACTAGTCGTTCCCGACCTGCTGGAGTCTACCAACTAAGGGAAGAGGATAATCTCAAGGCCCAAATCGAGTCTTTGACACGACAGATTGAGGCCCTCAAAACCAAGGAAGGTAGAGGAATCCACATGGTCGCAAGGGCAGAGTCACAAGAGCCATGCTTCGTTTGTGGAGGGATGGAACATTTAGCTAAGGATTGCCTTGTTTATAGTGAAATGAGAGGGAGTTACGAGGAGCAATGTAATGCCTTAGGGGCATACAACAAACCTTTCTCTAACACGTACAATCCTGGCTGGAGGAACCATCCGAACTTCAGTTGGAGAGATTCCAATCAAACTCAATCATCAGGTGGACAATGGAGAACGGAGCAACAGCCACAACCACCAAAGGCAAATTCTGCACCTCAGTATCATGCACAACCGCCGAGGAATTCTCTTGAGAATACCTTGCATTCTTTCATGGAGGCACAGACTAGGATGAACCAAAAGTTTGAATCACTTTTCACGCAAATGGTGGAAGAAAGTAAAAAGATGAAATGCCAGATCACAAAGCTGACTGGTGCCTTGGCTGTTCAAGAACGAGGAAAATTTCCTTCTCAAGCTCAATCCAACCCCACGGGGCAACACATGGCACAAACCTCCAACTCTGAAGGGCGAAACATCAAGGAGGTCAATGCCATCACCACTCGTAGTGGCAAGAGTTTGGATGAACCATCAAGAACTACTGTCACTTCAAGTAGTCGAGAAGTCGCCCCCAAGAAAGATGAACCAACTGAACTTCCAGTAAAGGTGCCTTTCCCCCAAGCTCTGCGATCTGCTGGGAAAGTGCTGGACAGTCAAAGTGAGATCCTAGAGCATTTGACTCAAGTGAAGATTAATCTTCCTTTGCTTCATGTGATCAAACAAGTGCCGGCTTATGCCAAAGTCATCAAGGATCTGTGCACCGTCAAAAGGAAGCACCACGTTAAGAAGACCGCCTTCTTGACGGAACAAGTGAGTGCGGTGATCGAGCAGAAGGCGCCGCCCAAGTACAAAGATCCTGGTTGTCCCACCATCTCGTGCCAAATTGGGACTCAGGAATTCGGCCAAGCTTTGCTCGACCTTGGAGCGAGTGTCAATCTCATGCCTTACTCTATCTACTCGCAACTTGGTCTAGGAGAGATTAAGCCCACTTCTGTGGTTTTGCAACTGGCCGATCGTTCGATCAAGAAGCCTCGGGGTATAGTTGAGGATGTTCTGGTTCAAGTTGAGAAATTTTATTACCCCGTTGATTTCCTTATCCTAGATACCCAATCTGTGGTGAGCATGAAGTCCAAGATTCCCATCATCCTCGGTAGACCTTTCCTTGCTACAGCCAATGCTTTGATCAACTGTAGGAATGGTCTCATGAAGATATCTTTCGGGAACATGACCTTGGAGGTAAATGTTTTCCACATTGCGAAGCAGCCACACGATGATGACGAGTGTCACCAAACATTTCTGATCGACACACTCGTCTCGGAGGAGATTCAACTGCAAAGTGATTCCGATAATCTTGATGATCTCCTCCACAATTCTGACTCTGAAAGTTCCGATCCTTGTAAGTTAGCCAACAATGCTACCATTTACAAAGACTCACATGGCAGAGGAACAAAGTTTTGGCAACCACGTTTTGAAGAGCTTCCTCGAGAGAAAGAAAAGCCAAAACCATCCACCGAAGAGATCCCAACACTTAAGCTAGCTCAACTACCTGAGGGTCTGAAACATGTCTTCCTGGGAGCTGGTGATACCTTTCCTGTTATCATTTCATCTAAACTTGACGCATCACAAGAACAGCGGTTAGTCGACATGCTGCGAGAGCACAAGGCTGCGTTAGGTTGGACGATTACTGACATTAAGGGTATCAGCCCCTTAATTTGCTCCCATCACATCAAATTGGAAGACGGGGCTATTCCACGAAGAGATCCCCAAAGGAGACTGAACCCAACGATGAAAGAAGTTGTGAAGAATGAGGTCTTAAAGCTTTTGGATGCAGGTATCATCTATCCAATCGCTGATAGCAAGTGGGTCAGTCCAACTTAGGTAGTGCCCAAGAAATCAGGGGTGACAGTGGTGGAGAACGAGAAAGGGGCTCTGGTCCCCACAAGGACTGTTACGGGTTGGCGCATGTGTATCGACTACCGAAAGCTGAACGCCGCCACCCGCAAAGATCATTTTCCGCTTCCATTCATCGACCAAATCCTAGAACGCGTGGCTGGTCATCCTTTCTACTGCTTTCTTGATGGCTACTCAGGTTATTATCAGATCGAGATTGCATTAGAGGATCAAGATAAGACTACTTTTACCTGTCCTTTTGGTACTTATGCCTTCCGGCGTATGCCATTCCGACTGTGTAATGCGCCGGCAACCTTTCAGAGGTGCATGATGAGCATTTTCAGTGACATGGTCGAGAAATATATGGAAGTATTCATGGATGACTTGACCGTCTTCGGTGATTCCTTTGACTCGTGCCTTCTCAACTTGGAAGCTGTTCTGACAAGATGTGAAGAGAAAGGTCTCGTGCTCAACTGGGAGAAGTGCCATTTCATGGTACCATCTGGCATAGTCTTGGGGCATGTTGTTTCTGAGAAAGGGATTGAGGTCGATCAGTCTAAGATTGAACTTATTTCTAAATTGCCCACCCCCAAGTCAGTGAAAGAAGTTCGGTCATTTCTCGGGCATGCTGGTTTTTATAGGAGGTTCATACAGAACTTTTCTGCGATTTCTCGTCCGTTATGTAATCTCCTAGCCAAATATGCCATTTTTGAGTGGACACAAGAGTGTGAGGATGCCTTCCGAACGCTTGTGGTGAAGTTGACTTCTGCCCCCATCATTCAGTCACCAGATTGGAGCTTACCATTCGAGATTATGTGTGACGCAAGTAACCATGCTGTTGGAGCAGTCCTTGGTCAAAGAAGAGAGGGGAAGTCCTTTGTGGTGTATTACGCAAGCCGCACTCTGAATAGTGCTCAATTGAACTACTCAGCCACTGAGAAAGAGTTGCTCGCTGTTGTGTTTGCACTTGACAAGTTCCGTGCATATCTGATTGGTTCACCCATCACCATCTTCACAGATCCTGCAGCCCTTAAGTATCTCCTTTCCAAAAAGGATGCCAAGGCGCGATTGATTAGGTGGATCCTCTTGTTGCAGGAATTTGACATCACAATCAAGGACAAGAAAGGAGTCGAAAACGTTGTGGCGGACCATCTCTCTCGACTTGAATTTAGTGACCCCGCTGATGGTCCTGCCATCCGAGATGATTTTCCCGACGAACATCTGTTTGCTGTCACTAAGCTACCTTGGTATGCTCACATCGTCAATTACTTGGTGACCGACGAACTTCCTGCTGATTGGAGTGCTCAAGATAAGCACAAATTTCTGGTCGAGGTTCGTAATTTCTATTGGGACGATCCGTACCTGTTCAAATACTGTCCTGACCAAATCCTGAGGCGATGCATTCCTGACGACGAGATTCATAGTGTTCTGAACTTTTGTCATAATGATGCATGTGGTGGTCACTTCTCCGTGAAGAAGACTGCTACAAAAATCTTGCAGTGTGGTCTTTATTGGCCCACTTTGTTTAAAGACACTAATGAGTTTTGTCGCTCTTGTCCTAGGTGCCAAAAGTTAGGTGCTTTGTCCCGTCGCCATATGATGCCCTTGAACCCAATTATTGTGATAGAGATATTTGATTGTTGGGGGATAGATTTTATGGGACCGTTTCCATCTTCTTTTGGTTACCTCTACATTCTCCTCGCTGTGGATTACGTTTCTAAATGGGTAGAAGCCGTGCCGTGTCGAACCAATGATAATGCAATAGTTGTGAAGTTCTTGAAAGAGAACGTGTTATCTCGGTTTGGTACACCTCGCGCTATCATCAGTGATCAAGGCACACATTTCTGCAATCGTTCTTTCGAGGCCTTGATGCGCAAATACGGAGTGATCCACAAAGTTTCAACCGCTTATCACCCACAAACGAACGGCCAAGCTGAGCTAGCAAACCGGGAGATTAAGCAAATCTTGGAGAAGACGGTAAACCCTGATCGCAAAGATTGGTCTTTACGCCTTTCTGATGCACTTTGGGCATATCGCACTGCTTACAAAACCACCCTTGGAATGTCTCCTTATCGGCTTGTCTTTGGAAAAGCCTGTCATTTACCTGTAGAGCTCGAACATAAGGCTTATTGGGCTACCAAAGCCCTTAACTTTGATCTCAGTGCCGTAGGTATACATCGCAAGTTCCAGCTGTCGGAAATTGAGGAGTTGAGAAATGATGCATATAATAACTCCAAGATTTACAAGGCTAGAATGAAGGTGGCTCATGACAAGCAGATTTTGAGGAAGAGCTTCGAGCCAAATCAGAGGGTGCATCTTTATGACTCCCGTCTGCATCTCCACCCAGGTAAGTTGAGGTCGCGGTGGACTGGTCCATTTGTGGTGAAACAAGTCTTCCCCAACGGTGCTGTCGAGGTCGAGGACCCAAGCGATGGGATAATTTTTAGAGTCAATGGTCAGAGACTGAAGCATTACATTGAACGAGTGAGCGAGGCTGAAGAAACCATTCTTGAGGCCCCGGTTTATGAGTAGTTTGCTTCCAACCCTTCTTGTATCATATTTTTGTTTTCGTGTGTTTTGTGTGCTTTATTTTCAGTTTGTTATTATGTGATTTCTTTGTGTGTTTTAGAGCTTCAGATCAGGTAGCCCATCTATGTTCCTACCGTCATCAACCAGGTGTTCTCTTTTCCTATCTTCTTCACATTTGTACACATTTTTAGACATTGAGGACACTGTCTGATTTTTGGTTGGGGGTGGTGAGCATATTCATGCGTGAGTTTAATTTTGTCATTTTGGAATTTAGATCAAAAATTTGCAAAGTTACCTAAGTATGATTTCAAAGTGTTCGGTTTGAATCAGTTTTTGTTATCTTGACTATTAAGAAATGATTTCCAAAGTTCTTTTGGTGCACATACTAAACCTTGTGGTAAGATGGTTGTCAACACATTTAGTTGAGGAAAATTCTTAAGTTTAAGTGTTCCATTTTGGTGAGTTGTGAGAGTTGAGAAAACAGCTTTTTGAACTTTTATTGATCTTTCGAGTTGGTATAATCACTATTTGGAACACCACTACTTAACTTGTTCTTTTGCTTGAGGGATGATTTTTGGTTAGATAGAATTGATATTTTGAAATAGAGCCTTGTTTTGTAAATATTCGTAATTTTTCTTCTGTATTATTCAAAAAAAAAAAAAAAAAAAAAAAAAGAGAAGCAAGAGCATTCATTTCATCATCAATATTTATGTAATTCGGTTATAATCTCATCTGATGCTGCATAGCAGCCAAAAGAATTCCTTACTACATTTGTTCTATTAAGTATGATGTCTCTTGTCAAAAAAAAAAAAAAAAAAGTATCGTATATTTGTTTGTTTAGATTTTATGGCTCTTTGTTTATGTAATTTTCTATTTGATCCGAATGAAGTCCCGAAAGTTGGTCTATTGTGTAAATGGTGTAATGTTCCGAATATTTGATTCACCTATCATTTGATCAATAGTTGTTTATTAGCCTGTCCTTAAATTGTCTTTTCTCATTTGAGCGTTGACTGATTCATTTCCAACTCCATGAGTGAAAACCTTTACACTAAAATATGTCCAACACCTGTGAGGTAATGGAGTTGAGACTTTTTCTTGGTGAATTTTTCGATGCTATTTGTGTTACGGACTGTGGTAAGAAGGATATGGTTTGGTGCGCACACACACAACTCTGGAGTAATGACTGAAGTAGTTTTGATAACATTTTTCTGATTTCTTGCTAATATTTTGTTTGAGTGCTTAGATGATTTTGCAAGTTTCGATTTGAATTTTCAACTTGACTTGATTTTTCTTACGCTTGAATTGCTAGAGACTAGCAATAAGCTGGTTGGGGGTTGTGATAAATGCACAAAATCACATTTTTATTCATATAATTTATTAGATAATTTATGTTTTAAATATGAATTTCCATAATTTTAATTCATAATATTTTATTTTAAAAGTATTTAATATTTTATTTATTTTGATAGATTTTATTTTATTTTTTCCTTTCTTTTCCTTTTTCTCTCCTTTCTTCCGCAGGAATAACGTGCGCCAGCTGCAGCCCAGCTCCTCCTCCAGCTGGCCCAGCACAAGTCTCGGGCCGTAACTCCAACCCAAGCTGCGTGAAACCTGCCCAGGCCCGCGATCCAAGCCCGCGAGAAACTCTCTTCAGCTGCAGCCCAGCTCCTCCTCCAGCTGGCCCAGCGCAATCTCGGGCCGTAACCCCAGCTCCTCCTCCAGCTGGCTCAGCGCAAGCTGGGGCCCGCGAATCCAGCCGCAAATTCAGCCTGCGTGACTTCTGGGCTGTGCTTCTCAGGCCTGCAATCCCAGCCCTTTATCAGCTAATTATCTAGCGTGTATCAGCCGGTAACCAATCCGTGGAGGCTGATTTTGTGGGCCAAAATCTCTCCATCACCCTTGGACATTGGAGCCTATAAAAGCAAGCCTTTGTAGTAAGCTTGGACGGTTTTTTGTTTTTTGAATCACCAAGTTTTTGGCTGAGTTTGTGACATTATTTTTCTCTTATTCTTGCATTTTTCATCTCATGATTTCTTGTTAGAATTTTGTGAGATGAATTGCAAGTTAGGCTAGAGTTTTTAGGTGAGACTAGAGATGATCCTATATGTGTAGTGAATTTATTTGGGTTTTAATTCTCCAATGGTTTGTAATATTCATACATTTGAATAAATAATTTTTCCTTTCATCTTATTTCTTTCTCATATCAATATATTTTGTTGTCAACTTTTATATAAATTTAGTCAAGCTCTTTTTATGTAATTGTTGCACGATAGAGTATATTGATAGCATTATTTTATAAGTAGTCCTTTACTGTAATATTGCTTATAGTATATTGTCGCTTTTGGATTTCTTATAAGATAATTTTTGTTAGTTCTTCACGTAAGAATTTTGTTTACTCAAATACATTCTAATTCACAAGTTCTTCAAATCTTTATTTTCCGATTGATTGTTTGGGAAGTGAAACTTTCAATTGAGTTATTTTATGAATCAAAATCCAAATAGGTAAACGAAACATATAGGGGATTCTCGATGTCTTACCATTTTGATTATTGAATTTTTCTCCATTTTAAATTACATTGTCTTTAAATTTATTTCAAAATCACAAAAATAATTCTTTTTCTTCTTTCTTTGATTATTTATTCCTCTAACGCTTTTGTTCCACTAATCTTTTCTTGTTTATTTTTATCACCTCCTCGTGGGATCGACCGTCCTAATTGTGCTACAATCGACCGCTTGTTTTTGTACACATTTGGGCGTAATCACCTGGTTCAAATGTCCTGTTGATGATTCTCCTATCATGCCAATGCTTGACTTTCTCCTTGTATAGCTTGGCATTCTCATAAGCTTGCAATCGAAATTCGTCAAGCTCATTAAGCTGCATCAATCTCTTTTCTCCAGCAGCACTCATATCCAGATTCAACTGTTGAAGCGCCCAATATGCCTTGTGCTCCAACTCCAAAGGCAAATGGCAGGCCTTCCCAAACACAAGTTGATACGGTGACATTCCAATTGGAGTCTTAAAGGCAGTCCTATAAGCCCACAATGCATCTTCTAACCTCTGGGACCAATCCTTTCTTGTAGGACATACAGTTTTCTCCAAAAAGGCTTTGATTTGCTTGTTCAAAGTCTCCGCTTACCTATTAGTCTATGGGTGATAAGTAGTAGCTACCTTGTGACGGACGTTGTACTTTGCCAACAAAGCCTCAAAGTACTTGCTACAAAAATGTGTCCCTTCATCACTGATCACTGCCCTTGGTGTATCAAACTTTGTGAAAATTTGCTTCTTCATGAATTGGACCACCACCTTTGAGTCATTGGTTGGTAAGGCAACAGCTTCTACCCACTTGGAAACATAATTAACTGCTACTAGTATGTATAAATTGCCAAAAGAAGGAATAAAAGGACCCATAAAGTCTATTCTCCACACATCAAACAACTTTACCACAAGAATATTGGTTAATGGCATTTCATGTCGTCTTGAGATACTACCAACCCGTTGACATCTATCACACCGTAGCACAAAATTCCGGGCATCTCAAAACAAGCTCGGCCAATAAAAGCCAGATTGCAAGACTTTTGTTGCGGTTTTGTCACTTTGGAAATGCCCTCCATACGGGGAATCATGGCAGTGTTGCAGCACCTGTTCGATTTCTTCCTCCGGGATACACCGTCGCAAAATCTGATTAGCACATTTTCTGAACAAGTAAGGGCTCATTCCAGAAGTAAAATTTCACCTCATGCAAAAACTTCTTCTTTTGCTGACCATTCAACTCAAGAGGTAACAGCCTACTCACTAAGTAATTTACCAAGTTAGCATACCAAGGCAACGTAGTATTAGCCCTAGTGACAACCAAGAGCTGCTCATCCGGAAACACCTCGTTGATAGCTTTTGAATCTGTGCTCTTCTCAGCTTTCTCCAATCGAGATAAATGATCAGCCACTTGATTTTCTGTTCCTTTCCTATCTTTGATCTCGAGGTCAAATTCTTGAAGCAGAAGCACCCATCTAATCAACCTTGGCTTTGCATCTTTTTTCTCTACCAAGTATTTGATGGTTGAATGGTCTGCGAAAACCGTTACCTTTGCTCCTATCAAATAAGCTCGAAATTTGTCAAAGGCATAGACAACAGCCAATAACTCCTTCTCTGTCACCGTATAATTCAATTGGGCCCCTAATAGAGTCTTACTGGCATAGTAAATTGAGTGGAATATCATGTCTTTTCGCTGCCCTAAAATAGCTCCCACAGCCCAATCGCTCGCATCACACATCACTTCAAATGGTAAAGACCAATCTGGGGCTACTATGATTGGTGCTGAAATGAGCTTCTTTTTCAAATCTATGAACGCTAATACACATGTCTCGTCAAAGATGAATTGGTTGTCCTTCTCCAACAAGCTGCAAAGAGGTTTGGAAATCTTGGAAAAATCTCGGATAAATCTTCGGTAGAAGCCCGCGTGCCCAAGAAAACTCTGAAGCCCTTTCACATTTGATGGTGGTGGCAGCTTCTCAATTAAAGCAATCTTTGCTTTGTCAACCTCAAGGCCATTTCTCGAAACTCGGTGTCCCAACACTATGCCCTCCTTGACCATAAAGTGACACTTTTCCCAATTAAGAACCAAATTGGTCTCTTCACAACGCTTCAAGACCCTTGCCAAGTTGGTGAGGCAATCTTCAAAGTTTTCTCCAAAAACAGAAAAATCGTCCATGAACACCTCCACATATTGCTCTACCATATCAGTGAAAATCATCATCATACACCGCTGAAAAGTTACAGGTGCGTTGCATAAGCCAAATGGCATCCTTCTGAAGGCAAATGTACTGAATGGACAAGTGAAGGTTGTCTTGTGTTGGTCCTCCGGGGCTATGGCAATCTGATTATAACCGGAATATCCATCTAAGAAGCAATTGAATTCCTTCCCTGCCAATCTATCTAGCATCTGATCAATGAATAGGAGCAAGAAGTGATCTTTCCGTGTGGCTTTGTTAAGCTTCCTGTAGTCCATACAAATATGCCAACCCATTACTATTCTTGTTGGAATCAATTCATTATTTTCGATCTCCACAACAGTAATCCCCCCTTTCTTGGGAACACACTGAATCGGACTGACCCACGAACTATCAGAGATTGGGTAAATTATCCCTGCATCCAACCACTTGATTATCTCCCTCTTGACTACCTCCTTCATGATCGGATTCATCCGTCGCTGACCTTCTATAGACCCTTTCTTGTCGTCCTCCAAAAGAATCTTGTGCGTACAAAATGAGGGACTTATACCCTTTATATCTGCTATTGTCCACCCGATGGCACCTTGGAATTTTCTCAAAATATGAAGCAAACTCTCCTCTTGATCTTTAGTTAAGTCGGCAGCAATGATCACAGGCAGAGTCGAGGATTTTCCCAAATAAGCATACCTCAAATGAGACGGTAGAGGTTTCAATTCTAACACCGGTGACTCTTCCCTTGAGGACTTGGATGGCTTGTGCTCACGGTTTGACAAATCCAATGATTCAAATTTCCGCAAAGAGCTTGGCGCAATAGCATTACCATCTAACCAAACAAGTTGCTCCACAAATTCATCTTCATCATCCACCGAATCCAATGCTAATGACGAACGTATCAAATCTTGCTGGTTACTTGCCTCAAACTCTTCGGTTACTAAGGAATCTAAAGCAGATATTGCCAAACACTCCTCCACCTCAACCGGGAACTTCATAGTCTTGAGCACATTAAATGTCACCTCTCATCTTGCACCCTCATAGTTAATTCCTCCTTTAACACATCAATCAAGGTGTGGCATGTAGCAAGAAATGGCCTTCCCAGGATGATTGGCACTTCTTTGTCCGCCTCATAATCAAGAATGATAAAATCGGCAGGAAAAATGAACTTGTCCACTTTTACTAGAACATCTTCAATCTTCCCTTCAGGATGTGTGATGGACCTATCGGCAAGCTGCAATGATACTATGGTAGACCTTGCTTCACCAATTCCTAACTTCTTGAATATGGACATTGGCATCAAATTGATATTAGCTCCCAAATCACATAAAGCCTTACCAAAATAATGGTTTCCAATTGAGCACGGTATTATAAAACTTCTCGGATCCTTCAGCTTGGGAGGGAGTTTATTCTGCAAAATGGCGCTGCATTCCTCTGTCAAAGCTACAGTTTTAAATTCTCCAAATCTACGCTTCTTAGTGACTAAATCTTTCATGAATTTGGTGTAATTTGGCATCTGCTCCAGGGCTTCAACAAGAGGTATGTTGATGTGAAGCTACTTCAAGACATCCAGAAATTTGCGAAACTGATCATCCTTTTGTTGCTTCTAAAACTACTGAGGAAATGGTAGAGGCAGTTTGTTGTTGTTGTGCTATACAATTCCTGCTGTACCAGAATCCTGCGGAAATGCTGTAGCATTTTTCAAGTTAGATTTCAGCCGCTGATTTGTACCTTTTTTTCTTCTTGTTGAAGTTGCTCATCTTGTTCTTGGATTGAAGTGGGCTCATTCTGTATAGCTTTTGGCTTTTCCCTTGGCTCGAACTCCCTTCCATTTCTTAACAAAATTTCCTTGCAATGTTCTTTCCCGTCCCTCCTTGGATCTTTAGTATTACTTGGAAGAGAGCCTTGCGGCCTAACATTCAAGGCATTTGCAATCTACCCAATCTGATTCTCCAAGCTCCTCATAGTTGCATCATGACTCTGAACTCTAGCGTCATTCTTTACTATATACTCCTTGATCAAATTCTCCAATGAGCTAGCTGATTCCATAACTTGAGTTCTTGGTTGTTGAGATGGAAAGCCTGGTGGGTGAGAAGGTCGATGATAAGCATTTGCTCCAGTAGAACTTGCCCCTTGGTTGCTCCATGAAAAGTTTGGGTGTTGTCTCAACCCTTAATTGTAAGGTGCCGAATAAGGGTTGTTCCCATTGAAATTACCCACATAACAAGCAGAGGCTGGATTAGAAGGGCAATCCTCATACAAATGTCCCTCTCCACAATAAACACAAGTGACGCCAATAGATTGCACCAAATTAAGACCCGTCGACATGCTCATAGTCTTAATCATATTCGTCAAACTCGACACTTGGGCATAAAGTGCAGTAATAGCATCTACTTCATGAAGTCCTGCAGCTTTTCAAGCATTGAGCCTCTAGGTGGGCCACTAATAATTATTGGTTGCCATCCTCTCCAAAATCTCATATGCTTCATTGTACGATTTGGCCAAAAGAGCACCATTGGCAGCCGCATCAACTATTGTACGTGTTTGCCCATTGAGCCCATTATAAAATGTCTCCATCTGAATCCAATGGGGAATCCCATGGTGAGGGCATTTTTGCAATAATTCTTTGAATCTCACCCATGCTTCATACAAGGATTCTCCCTCCGATTGTTGGAATGAAGTGATGTCGTTTCTAAGCTTGGCATTCTTGGTTGGAGGAAAGTACTTCATGAGGAACTTTTCTGCCAAGCCATTCCATGTTGCTATTAAATCCGGTGGCAGCGAATTAAGCCATGCTCTAGCTCTATCCCTCAAAGAATAAGGGAATAACTTCAGCCTCAATGCTTCCTTAGACACCCCTGGTAGCTTAAAAGAATCACACACTTCCATGAATAGTCGAAGGTGCATATGGGGATCCTCAGTTGCCATGCCACTAAACTAGCCCACGATTTGCAACATTTAAAACATAACCGGCTTAAGTTCAAACTGTGGCACTTGTATTTCTGGCCTAATAATGCCTGGATTGAGCCCATGTAGAATGGGTACAGCATATTCCCGAATAGCCCTATCTCTGTCATCCACCAAAACCGGTTGAGGCAATAGATTGTTAACATTCACTTGCTGCCCATCATTAGCCATATCGACAATAACTCTTTCTGCTATTTCTCCCACACCTGCTAGACCTTGTTGATCCCCTCTCCTTGGTAGAAATGTTCTTTCAATTTTTTGGTCCAAGGGCAGCAACTATTGGTTTCGCTGGTTATTCATGCAGAGAGAGCAAGCTCCTGAAAATACAAAAACTCAACCAATAAGAAAATGCAAAAACACGAACTAAAACTAAATAACTTTTACAAATATTTTCAATGATTTCAATCCCTGGCAACGGCGCCAAAAACTTGTTTGCGATTAGTGAGTGTATATAAACCTATGCAAGTGTACGTAATCACACAAGTAATATAGAATGTGAGTTGAGTATCGTCTCCACAGGGATTGAATCACTAAAATGAATTGCAAAAGAAAGAGAACGCATATCAATTTGAATTGGGAAATTGAAATAAGAAAAATGCAATAAACTAATGAAATAAAATGGGTATAATGTAAAGGCACTAAAATAGACAAAATGAACAAGATTCAGTCAAGAGTTTGTAAATCAAGGATGAGTATGAAGCTAGGATTGCCAAATTCCCCTCAACCGCAAGTCTGATCTGAAATGCTGTAGAAATGCTGCAGCAAAGCCGTCCTGTTAACTGAAATTCAATTTTATAATAAAATTCTTCCGATTTAATTATGACTAAAATTCTTTAAACCTTTTTCAACATATTCCTATGTGAATCTAGTTCTCAGAACACAAATTCATGCACCAATTTCAATGGGTTATACAAGGTAAATAGCATATTCCTATACCATTCACAAATCAATATAAACTTCAAAAGGCATATTGAACTTGCATCATCCAAGTTAGATCCAGTTCAAATTAATCTTTCCAGAGTTAATCAAAACCTAATTTCCTATAAATTGATGGCCAATCAACAACAGAAATTAAACAATCAAAGGACTTGAATGAGCAGGAAAGAAATTGCTCAACATTCCAGTAAACATTCAAATCATCCTCCCAATTTCAGGTTCATCAACAATCCTAGTTAAAGAAATTTAGCTCATGTTTAGGATTACAAAAACAAGCAATAATATGAATCCCATGTTCATCAGAGAATGAAAATCACAAAAATAAATCAAGAAAAGAGTGAGAAAGGGAAAAATGCCAAATAGCTAGATTGGGTCCTTCACGTCCTTCTTTCTTCTCCTGAGCTCGCCCCCCAAGATAGGCGTGAAAATGGAGGCAAAAATCCGCAGCTCTCTCTCTCCCTGTTTTCGGCTTCTTTTCTTCTAAGTCCAGCTCTCCCCAATTTCTCTCTTTTTCAGCTCTCCTTTTCAAATGCACTAACTCTTTAGGGCAAAAATCAATGCTCACATGACCTCCTAGCTGAGGTAAAGAAGTGGTCCCCATAAATATGAGCTGTAGCCTTCTTGCTGCAATAATGCCAGCTGGCACTTCTTGTTTGTTTTTGCTACAAAATGCTGTAAGGAATGCTGCAACATTTTCGGCTCAGGCTCTCCTACAATTCACAAAAGAATTAAAACACCATCAGCCCTTAAATGATCCTATTTTTCTTCACATTTGCCATGATTTGAACCAAACATTAAACCCAAGATAAAAAGTTCACACAAACATAAAAAAAAGGAAATATGCTAAAAAAAACACAAATACTCTCTAAACCAACTGCATCCAAGTCTAAAAGTGCCTAAGATAACTCTAATTTTCTACAGTTATCAATAATGTAGATAATTGATTTGCAAATGACTTATTCGATTTTGACAAATGATGGTTAGACACATACTGACTCATGGGATATTTGACTCTACTAAAGAATTCGGGTTCATATATCAGTTTCAGAATACCTCTTGTGTGACGCTATGGTAATTGTCTTCTGAAAGGTTCAGACACTAACTCAGGAATGTCTTTAGCAATCGATTGGTTTGGTATATCTGTTGCTCTAGATATGAAGCACTCGGTCTCGAGCGGCAATGGAGTTTTATTCCACATCTTTGGTCTCTGTTACGTCTTCAATTTCCAGGTGCTCATCACTATTTTGATCTTCCACTTCTTGATTGGTTTGTCTAGTTTATGAGTCGTCACCACTAGCATCCAAGTTGCCTACATCCTAGTTTCCAGATTCAGGGACTTCGTCCTTCTTAGAAATTTGGAGCTCAGAGCCTATAAAATCATAGTCTAGAGTCTGAATTTCCTTGTGGTACTCCCCCTGAAGTTCAGGCTTAGAGAGAAATACATCGTGTTTTGATGAAAATCAACATCCATTGTGATGAACATTCGATGAGTTGGAGGATGATAACATCGGTATCCTTTTTTATTAGTAGCATACCCTAGAAAAACACATCTCAATGCTCGAGGAGTCAACTTATTGCGTTGATGCTTATGGAGGTATACAAATGCTACTCAACCAAAGACATGAGGAGGTAAATTTGGAATAATCAGGGCAACAACTGCTTCAATAAGGGCTTGAAACGGAGTCTGGAAGTTGATGGTGGTAAAAGGTACTCACTTGATTAAATACACTACAGATGTAAGTGTTTTTCCCTAATAGGATAATGGCATATGAGCTTCTATCAATGATGCATGGACAACATCCAACGAGTGTCAATTTTTTTTTTCGGCCACCCCATTTTGCTACGGCATATTGGAACAAGTGCTTTGATGCATAGTTCCATGTTCTTCCAAATAGTGCTGTAGTTTCAAACTTTGATATTCTCCACCATTATCACTACTTGGGAAAAAGCTGTTTCCTTGTGGCAGTTCGAAGATCAGATTAATGCCTACTTGAGTAGCCACCAGACGAGGATGTCGGTTTCTTCTGGTGGGGGTGGTTATTTAGCCCCTTAGAGCCTCAGGGGCGTGGCTTAGTTGGTTTAGGTTCACCACCAAGGCCACTGTGCATGATGCCAAGGCATGTCATGTGTTGGCATGGCCTTGGGTCGAACCTGATTTGGCTAGAGAGCCTAACAACGTGATCTGTGTGTGAGGGTGGCCTAATAGGCATGTCTGATGGCCCTGGTTAGCCTTTGTGGCTGTCCTGAGGGCCTAATGGGCAAACATTGGCCCAAGGCCCGTGAGACTTAGACACCAGGTCAGATTACACATATAGGTGGCGGTTACAAGTGGTTACTAGCACCCTTTATCCTATGGGGGCATGTGATGAAGTCTGAGGGGATCAAGGCAAGTCAGATGGACAAGTGGCGTGCTTCAGGACTAGACAGCAAGCCTAGCAGTTGAAAACTGGCCAAGCTTACCCAGGTGGCTGTACTGGGTTGGTCCAGTGGCGGTTATAAGCAATTATGATTGTTGTAAATTGCCTTGCATGACTATGTGTGGCTTTGTATTCACGTTGTTTAAAGAGAAATGGGATGTCATGATCCTGCAATTGTGTAAAAAAACTTTGTGCCCTTTATTGAGAATAATAATAAAGGTTGGGAGGAGATTTTTCGTACAATTGTGCCTTGTGTTTGCGTGTGTTGTGGGTTTACTGTGATTCCTTATTGTCGTGACTTTGTGTGTGCCTAGTGTGGTTCAGATTGGCTGGCTAAGCACTAGTAAAAATTGTGGATTCCACGACGGGTTTTTCCCGTCGTGTAAAGTTTACACGACGGTTCATCAACCGTCGTGTAATCCAGTGTCGTGGTAGATAACACGACGGTTCAGTTACCGTCGTGGTATTTCAATGTTACACCAAGGTTGGGGGTCCTCAAAACCACATTACACGACGGTTCGGCCAAGAACCGTCGTGTAATCTCTACATTACACGACGGTTCTTGGCCGAACCGTCGTGTAAGGCGGACATTACACGACGGTTCTTGGCCGAACCGTCGTGTAAGGCGGACATTACACGACGGTTCTTGGCCGAACGTCGTGTAATGCGGAGATCCTTACACGACGGTTCTTGGCCGAACCGTCGTGTAAGGCGGACATTACACGACGGTTCTTGGCAGAACCGTCGTGTAAGGCGGACATTACACGACGGTTCTTGGCCGAACCGTCGTGTAAGGCGGACATTACACGACGGTTCTTGTCCGAACCGTCGTGTAAGGCGGAGATTACACGACGGTTCTTGGCCGAACCGTCGTGTAATGCGGAGATTACACGACGGTTCGATGAGGATGTGTGTTGACTATCGGGCTTTGAACAAGGTTACTGTGAAGAATAAGTACCCTGTTCCTAATGTGGTTAACTTGTTTAATCGATTGTCCAAAGCATCCTTCTTTACTAAGTTATACTTGAGGTCGGGTTATTGGCAGGTTCGTGTGCTAGCAGGTAATGAAGGGAAGACAACCTATGCGACGAGGTATGGGTCTTTCAAATTTTTGGTGATGCCTTACGACTTAACTAATGCACTTGCCACGTTTTCTAATCTCATGAACGATGTATTGTATGAATTCCTAGATCAATTTGTTGTTGTTTATCTCGATGACATTGTGGTTTATAGTGAAACTGTAACAACCCTAAATTTTGATGACTTGTGATTTTCGTAGATACAAGGAGAATCTAAGTCTGAATCATGATCAGAGTTAAAACAAAAACAAAAAAAACAGTATATGTTTGAGTTCTCGTTTAATTAGTTACGAGACTCAATAATAGTTGCTTAGTCAAGCATAAGGCCTTTTAAGGAAAAAGGCATAATGAAATTCATGATTTCATGTTGGTCAAAGTTTGACCGAAAAAGTCAAAGTTAACCAAGGTTGACTTTAGGTTGACCAAAGTTTGACTGAGATGGTACTGTAGTGTAATTAACAGTATGGAAATTATACTGTGAAAACCGTCATTACGGACGAATAAGCAAGAATAAGCTATGAGATCACCCTAGAAAAATCAAGCACAATATTTGGAGCAATAAGGAATGAATAGTTTTAAGTCCTAAGAAAAATTTATACGTAGTCCAATTTTATGCAGATGGATTTTGGACTACAATTCAGTATGATAATACTGTTTTAGGACAAAACAGTATTGATATTATCGAAGTTAGTAAGGAAATGGACTGCATAATTATGTTAATAGATTCTTGGAATCAAGTGGATAATTATGCAAGAATTGGAAGCCAAGTGGCTCTATCTTAGTCGATCACCCGCAGGGACTAAATTGCAAATATTTTATCCTTAGGGACCAAAGTGCAATTTTAAGAAAAAAGTGATGTAAGTATGATGATGTCATGATGATGTATGCATGATGATGTCATGATGATGTAAGCTTGATGATGTAAGCAAAGTGATGTAAGTATTTTATCCTTAGGGACCAAAGTGCAATTTTAAGAAAAAAGTGATGTAAGTATGATGATGTCATGATGATGTATGCATGATGATGTCATGATGATGTAAGCTTGATGATGTAAGCAAGAAACTTGGGCTCCAAGGAAAGCTAATGGTCGGCCACATGTAGGGGTATTTTAGCAAATATTTTGCTCTTAAGAACCAATTAGCAATTTTAGGAATAAAAATAAATCCTAGTTCAAGGACTTTTTGACAATTTTGAAAAGTTCAAATCACCTATAAATAGGTGAAGGGGGGGTGCCTTTTTGGTTCACAAAATGTGAAATTGTCCCAAAATTAAGGTCAAATTTCTCCTCACCCTTTCCCCTTAGAAAACGAACCCCAAAGTGAGAGCAAAACACCAAGTGTGGTCGGTTTTGCTTGAAAAGAAAGAAAGAAGGAAAAAAAAAAAGTGAGAGAAAGAGATAGTAAGTTGTGGCCGAAAATCTTGGGAGGAAACCAAGCTAGAGAGGGTCGGATTTTTTGGTAGAAAGCAAGGAGGAAATTTCGGATCCATAACCTAGATCCAACTTCAAGTTGATTAAGGTAATCCTCCTTGATTCCCTAAGCCTCTCAAATTAAGTTTTGATTCAAGTTTAAGTGTATTTTCAAGTTGGTTATGTAAGAGCATAAGCTCATTCTTTTATTTCATGCAATGGGTTTAGTGCTTGGTTATGTGCTTGATTAGGGTCTCAAGGTCTCAATTTATGTTTTGGTGCATGTTTTGATAATATGCTTGCATGATTATTAGGGTTTGCATGCATGCCTTTAAAGTGTTTGTGATATGTCCCCAATATGCTTAAGAAGTTGTAGGTTATGCATGTTTATGTTTGAGCTAGATTAGAAGCTTTAATGATGAATGATTATGTAAACCAAAAGTTTTGCAAACCCTAGCTTGGTGCAAGAACACCCAAGGGTTTGCCTTTGCATGAGAATGTTTGGATGATGTATGGATGTATGTTTTATGTTAGAAAGTACTGCATGTTTGACGTAGGCTCACGGTTACGACCGTTTGAGGTAGTGTGCGAGTAATTTTCCGTTAGAACCCACAAAAATGAAATTTGCCAGTTTTCGGGTAACACTAAGCAGTTTTATGAAAACAAAATTTTGAGGCCCTTAGAGGCCGAATTTGATAAAAGTTAAAACATAAAAGTTGTAGAGAAGGGTTTTTCCTAGTGGGGTAGTGTACATATTTTGAAAAATAGGCTCCAAAGGCCTCTGTTTTTATTAAAATCCGAGACTGAGAACTCCTGGGCATATTAGACTTGTGCTCACGGCCTGGGGACTTCAACAAGGAAAACGGATTAGTTAAATGCAGAACCAAGTTTTCAGTAAAGAACCAAAGTTGTAGTATTTTTTGAGGTCTAAAACTTTGATGAAGAAAGATTTTTCAAATTCTAAACAGATTTTAAGATAAAACCTGATTTTAAAAAACTGTGCAGGTAATAGGAAATTCCAACACAGGATTTTCAGAAAAACAGCACAAAGCAAGAAATCCTTGCACATGCATGGATATTTCAATTAAGAAACTGTTTTTAAGTATTGTTTTCAAAGTTTGACAGTTTTTAACTGTCTTTACTTAAAAGTTATGATTGTATTAAAATACGGTGTTTATTAGAGATAACCCTTAGTAACTGGTTAGGATACCGAGTTATCGGGTTGGGCCTTACCCTATGGTTACCGATAGTAATCTAATAGGGTGTTACTCTAAAAGTGATAAGGCCTTAGTAAGATTAGTAACCTAATGAGTTACTGTTTATGTTTGGTTGGGCCATGAGCCCTAAGGTTACGGCTAGTAACCGACCGAGTTATCTTTAGAAGATGTGGGAGACTTATAACTAGGATTTACTCATGAATGTTGGTTGGGAACCAACATTTAATGATTTTGATTTATGTTAAGATAGAATGTAAATGGCCCTTATCTTACACCCTGTTTGGAAACAGGAGTATGAACTGTTGTCGTGTCATGATTGGGACGACAAACCAAAAGCGTAGGACGTCAGGTAAGTACAAACCTCACCTACAGTATGGAAAATAGTAAACTATTTTCCAGTATATGATATGTTTTCATGTATGTTATTTTATGTTATGCCATGTTATGTCAAGTAATGTATGTTATGTTATGCCATGTTATGTCAAGTAATGTTGCCATGTTATGTCAAGTCATGTATGTTATGCTATGTCAAGTGATAAGCCAAGATATGCTATGATATGCCATGATATGCCATGCTATGTTATATGTTATGATATGCCGCATTATAGTTAATATTATGTTATTATATAACATAATGATATAGTGACTTCATGAAGCATGTTCACTAATATTAAACCACATGGTAAGAACAAACAAGCAAAGTGTCGTACCAACCTCCCGCTAGGTGGAGGATACATGTTCAAGTTCAAGTTCAAGTTATGATAATTTACCTCTCGTTAATGCGTGAGGGTCAAGTTTATGATTCCCAGAATTGTTAAGGGCCTTGCAAACCCTAGCTTTCTGGAGACTGCGCGTTTTTGGTACGTACACTATGGGCCCACATTTTAAAGCAAGATAATAAGTTCAAGACAATAATTAATTATAAAAGTTTCATAAATGAACATAATTGATCCATGCATAAGTTGTATGATATTTCTTGTGTTTTTGTGAGATTATGTTTGTACTTGCTGGGCGAAAGCTCATCAGTATATTCCATACTGTAGGTAAAAGTAAGATGCCTGCAGCTTTACTTGGTGGGCCATGGAGACGATACAGCAAGTGAAGGGCGGTTTGGGATACCACTACGCAAGAAATTCTGCAAAATTTTTAAGTATAATGTTGTAGATGTATGATCAAGAAATATGTACCATGTTATGTATGTGATGTTTTCAAGTTGTAAGTTTAAAATTAAAGTTTAAAAGAAAAAAAAAATTTATTCAGAAATTTTCTGTAAGGTTAAGTGTTTAAGACTAATGTTTAAGTTAAGCAAGCATGGTAATGGCCCACGTTTACGAAGTCGGTCCTATGTGGGAAGTTGGGGTGTTACAGAAACCTTGGCTGACCATATTTGTCATTTGACGCAAGTGTTCTTAAAGCTTAGAGAATACAAGTTTTATGTGAAGAAAGATTAATGTGAATTCTGCAGTCAGGAAGTGAAATTCCTTGGCCGTTGGGTTAGTAAAGGGCCGATTCAGATGGATAACAAGAAGGTAAAGGCAATCCTTGATTGGCCTCTTTCGACAAAAATGACTGATATGAGATCCTTTTTGAGGCTAGCTGATAAGGCCAAGGATCCGGTTCTAGTTCTTGTTGGTCCAGTTACAAGAGCGTGGGCAAAGAGGTTCAAGGAGGCTTTACATACTTTAGCGCAACACATTGTGATAGAGGATGGCAAGTCTACATGCATGGAATCAACAAATAGAGCTCAAATAGTCAATTTAATTCAAGTTCAGCCATGTAATTGAAGAAGCCACGTCAGCCATGCAATCCATGCAAATGGGCGTGCTTTTCGGAGGATTTGATTAGTTTGAACCAAGCTATTTGATTCCCTATTTAGTTGTCCATGTTTTTGGATTAATTGGTCAAGAATTAGTTAGTTTTCTTTTCCTTATAATGGGTGTAAATGGCTGGAAAATAAAGCCAAACAATTAAGTTAGTTTCCTTTTTTTTTTTTTTAGGCTAAAATTAGTAGGTTATTTTCCTTTTTCTTTAGCTTAGCATATTCTAGGAATATTATTGTAATCTCAGCCTATATAAATAGGCCTTATTTTCAGATCAATAGAGAACTTTTTGGCATTCTATTTACTCTCATGATTTGTCTCTTAGTTCTTGTTGAACTAATCGAACTTATTAAGACTTTGTCTTGTGGCGTTCAAATTCAACTTATCAAACGGTTCTCCACCACCATTTGTGGTGTCTACGACAATACCAAGGTTTTTGTTTGTGGGTTGACATTGGGTTGCGGTCATCTATACCAAGGTTCGTGTCACGATTTAAGCAACAAGTCACGGTTTCCATCCAATCGAACCTGTACATAGAGACGATCTTGGAGACTTCTTAGATTACGGGTTTCGTCATAAGTTGGCATGGTTCGCATCATTTGGTATTAGAGCCAAGTTCTAGCCTCAGGTTTGCCTATCCCCTTTTAACCTTGTTTCCTTTTGTGACCAAACTTGTCTGGCCGAATTTTTCAAAAAAAAAAAAAAAAAAGTATATAAAGACACGACAAAAAAAAAATATATTTTTTGTTTGTTTTCATCAATTTAGGTCCCAATAAGCCAAAATCACCTTATCCTAAACGCCAACAAAATTTTTGTAGAAATTTTTGAAAAAAAAAAAACCATTGATAAGCTTGGATTGACTGTCATTCGCGAATCTTGATTGATGTTTGTATTAGTTTGATAAGAACTCAAGAGGATTTCTAAGAGTAAATTGTGAGGACTCGAGTGACATCTTATTGTGTGCAAATACGAGTGTGTGTGAAACCATTATTCGAGTGAAACATGTGAGGGAGTGAATTAGTGAGGTCCTTTATTACTAACTTTGTTTTGCAGCAATCATGTCTCACAATAGCATTACCGATGGTGCCACGGATCCGAAGTTGTTTATGAAGGCCATGATGGGTTAGATGAGGCGTGTGATGAGGTTGGAATTAGAGCAGATTCATGAGCGGATAGACCGGATGGAGAATACACATGTGGAGCAGCCACAAACCGCTTCTAATGGGCGAAGCAGGGAAAGAATTCAACTGAGGGATGTAGCGAGGACTATAACGAGTTCAATGAGGGCGGTTTTGAGGAGGAGGATGAAAGATACTTGGTGAGCAGCATTAGGAGGTTTGGACGGGTTCGAGGAGATAGGAATAGGGAGGATAATGATTTGGGTAGTATTAACATGAAAATTCCATTATTTCAAGGAAGGAATGAACCAGAGGTGTATTTGGAGTGGGAGAAGAAGGTGGAGTTGGTGTTTGAGTGCCACAACTACTCCGAAATGAAAAAGGTAAAACTTGCCGCCATTAAGTTTTCTAACTATGCTATTGTTTGGTAGAATCACTTGAAGCTCAACAAGAGGCGAAATGGCGAGAGACCGGTGGGCACTTGGGAAGAGATGAAGGCCATCATGCAGAAATGATTTGTGCCAAGCCACTACTATCGGGACTTGTATCGAAAGTTACAAAGATTGGTGCAAGGTAATAAAAGCGTGGAAGACTACTACCAAGAGATGGAGGTAGCCATGATTAGAGCCAATGTGGAGGAGGAACGGGAGGCTACCATGTCACGCTTTTTGGCTGGTTTAAACCCCAAAATTGCAAACCAAGTGGAGTTGCATGAGTATGTAGAGTTGGATGAGATCGTACATATGGCCATCAAAATTGAGCACCAACTAAAGAGGAGGGGTAGCAACTCACGTGGAGTACAAGGTGGGGGATCCTTTTGGAGGCCAAATTTTGCTAGAAGGGAGGAAAAACAACTAGCCCGATTAAACCAAAAGTGGATCCACAATAAGAAGTAGTTGGCCGCCAAACTCAAGGTAAAACCGAACAAACTACTACTCGCAATCGTGAAATTAAATGTTTTAGGTGCCAAGGGAGAAGACATATCGCAAATCAATGTCCAAACAAGCGAGTAATGGTCATGCGGGAGAATGGCGAAATTGAAACCGAAAGTGAAGATTATATCGAATCCATACCGCCATTAGAGGACGCTGACGATGAGGAGTACGCAGCCCAAGGTGAATTGTTAGTGGCTAGAAGAGCGTTAAGTGTGTAGGTCAAGGAGGACGAAGATGTGCAATGGGAAAACATTTTTCACACTAGATGCCACGTGAGTAACAAGGTATGTAGTGTTATTATTGATGGTGGGAGTTGTACTAATGTTGTTAGCACTACTATGGTAGAGAAATTGGGGCTGCCTACACGAAAACATCCTAGGCCTTATAAGTTGCAATGGTTGAACAATAGTGGTGAAATTAAAGTGAGTAAACAGGTGTTGATTGCGTTCCACATTGGAAAATATGAAGATGAGGTGTTATGCGATGTGGTTCCAATGCAAGCAAGCCATTTGTTACTTGGTAGGCCATGGCAATTTGATAGGCATGTGAAACATGATGGATTCACAAACAAATACACATTTGAATTCAAGCAAAGAAATGTAACTCTTGTACCTATGACTCCGAGACAAGTTTATGAAGATCAAGTGAGGTTACAACAAGAAAGTGAAAAAGAGATTGAGAATGAGAGGAAAAAAAAAAAAAGAGAGTTGAAAAAGAAAAGAGAAAAAAAAAACGAGAATGAGTGTAAAGGAAAAGCAAAACGAAAAAGAAAGTGAGAACTCGAGTGAAGCGAGAAAATAAGAGGGAAAAAAGAGCTTGATTATGAGGGCAAGTGAGGTGAAGAGGGCTTTGTTTTCAAAACAGCCAATGATTTTACTATTGTACAAAGAGGCTTTAAACATTAACACACTTGACACTTCTTTGCCTAGTGCTGTTATCTCTTTTTTGCAAGATTATGAGAATGTCTTTCCTGAGGATGTACCACAAGGATTACCACCTATTCGAGGGATTGAGCATCAAATTGATTTTGTGCCCGAAGCATCCATACCTAACCGACTAGCCCACCGAACCAACCCCGAGGAGGCAAAAGAAAAAGGGTATGTGAGAGAAAGCATAAGTCCATGTGCCATTCCGGTAATTTCAGTTCCTAAGAAGGATGGGACATGGAGGATGTGCGTTGATTGCCGAGCTGTCAATAACATAACGGTAAAGTATCGACATCCTATTCCTCGCTTAGATGATATGCTTAATGAGTTGCATGGTTCATGTGTGTTTTCCAAGATTGATTTGAAAAGTGGTTATCATCAAATCAGAATGAAAGGAAGTGAAGAGTGGAAAACTGCTTTTAAAACTAAACATGGTTTATATGAGTGGTTAGTCATGCCTTTTGGTTTAACTAATGTATCTAGTACATTTATGCGCTTAATGAATCATGTTTTGAGACCTTTTATTGGCAGATTTGTTGTAGTCTTTTTCGATGATATCCTTATTTATAGCAAAAGCTTGGAAGAACATGTTATGCATTTACAATCAGTTTTGAATGTGCTTCGAAAAGAAAAATTGTATGCTAACATGAAGAAGTGCACCTTTTACATCGATAAGCTTGTGTTTCTTGGTTTTGTTGTGAGTGCACAAGGGATTCGGGTTGATGAAAAGAAGATAAAGGCAATTCAAGAGTTGCCAACACCCACAAGTGTAGGGCATGTGCGAAGTTTTCATGGGCTTGCTAGCTTTTATAGGAGGTTTGTGAAAGACTTTAGCAGCATTGCTGCACCATTGACTGAAGTCATCAAGAAGAGCATCGGATTCAAATGGGGCGAGGAACAAGAAAAGGCCTTTCAATTACTTAAAGATAAATTGACTAATGCACATTTTCTTGCTTTGCTAGATTTCACTAAGACATTTGAAATTGAATGTGATGCTTCAGGTTTTGGGATAGGAACAGTCTTAATGCAAGGAGGAAGACCAATTACGTACTTCAACGAAAAGCTGAATGGGGCAACACTAAATTACCCAACTTATGACAAGAAGATGTATGCATTGGTTCGAGCCTTAGAGACATGGCAGCACTATCTTTGGCCTAAAGAGTTTGTAATTCACACTGATCATGAGTCCTTGAAGCACTTGAAAGGACAACACAAGTTGAGCAAGCGTCATGCATGATGGGTGAAGTTCCTTGAGACATTTGCATATGTCATCCGATACAAACAAGGTAAGGAAAACATCGTTGCCGATGCGGTCTCTCGAAGATATGTGTTAATTTCTACTCTTGATGCGAAATTACTTGGTTTTGAGCAGATTAAGGAGTTATATTCTTTAGATCATGACTTTGGAGAATAGTATAGATTGTGTGAGAAAAATGCTATTGGAAAATTTTTTAGACATGAAGGGTTTCTTTTCAGGGAAAATAAGTTGTGTGTGCCTAATTGTTCATTGAGAGATTTGTTAGTCAGGGAATTCTATGGTGGAGGGTTAATGGGACATTTTGGAGTCGCCAAGACATTGGCTATTTTGCAGGAACATTTTTATTGGCCACACATGAAAAGGGATGTAGAGAGAATTTGTGGCAGATGCGTCACTTGTAGGCAGGCAAAATCTCGAGTGCAACCCCATGGATTATACACACCACTCCCTATACCTAGTGAGTCATGGATTGATATTTCTATGGATTTTGTTTTAGGTTTACCTAAGTCTAAGCATGGACGTGATTCTATCTTTGTGGTTGTAGATAGATTCTCTAAGACGGCACATTTTATCCCATGTCATAGAACTGATGATGCTTCACATGTTGTAGATTTATTCTTTAAGGAAATTGTGAGGTTACATGATATGCCTAGGACTATTATTTCAGATAGGGATGTGAAGTTCTTAAGTTACTTTTGGAAAACCTTGTGGTGTAAGTTAGGAACTAAGCTTTCATTTTCTACTACTTGTCATCCACAAATTGATGGTCAAACCGAAGTAGTAAATAGGACTTTGTCAACTTTGTTGAGGGCTGTCATTAAGAAGAACATTAAGACTTGGGAGGAGTGTTTACCACATGTTGAGTTTGCTTATAATCGTACTATTCATTTTGCTACTAATTTTTCACCTTTTGAAATTGTTTATGGTTTTAACCCTTTGACTTCATTGGATTTATCTCTATTACCTTTATCTGAGTGTGTTAACTTAGATGGACAAAAGAAAGCTGAATTTGTTAAGCAGATACATGAGAAGGCAAGGCTCAACGTCGAGCGGAGAATGGAGCAATATGTTAATCAAGCCAATAAAGGGCGTCGTAAGCTTATTTTTGAGCCCAGTGATTGGGTTTTGTTGCATATGCGCAAGGAAAGGTTTCTAAATCAAAGGCGCTCAAAGTTACTTCCACAAGTAGATGGACCGTTTCAAGTTCTTGAGCGCATCAATGATGACGCTTACAAATTGGACTTACCAGGTCAGTATAATGTTAGTGCAACTTTTAACGTTTCTGATTTAAATACTTTTGATACAGATGAAGATTTGAGGGCAAATCCTCTTCAAGAGGAGGAGAATGATAAGGCCAAGGATCCGGTTCTAGTTCTTGTTAGTCCAGTTACAAGAGCATGGGCAAAGAGGTTCAAAGAAGCTTTAAATACTTTAGCGTAACATATTGTGATAGAGGATGGCAAGTCTACATGTGTGGAATCAACAAATAGAGCTCAAATAGTCAATTTAATTCAAGTTCAGTCATGTAATTGAAGAAGCCACGTTAGCCATTCAATCCATGCAAATGGGCGTGCTTTTTTGAGGATTTGATCAGTTTGAACCAAGATGTTTGATTCCCTATTTAGTTGTCCATGCTTTTGGGTTAATTGGTCAAGAATTAGTTAGTTTCCTTTTCCTTATAATGGGTGTAAATGGCTGGAAAATAAAGCCAAACAATTAAGTTAGTTTCCTTTTTTATTTTTAGGCTAAAATTATTAGGTTAGTTTCTTTTTTCTGTAATGCCCCGGCCATCTACGTAGGGCCGACTACGTAAACGTGGGCTGTTACTTTACTTACTTAACTTAATTCTTAATTCAAATACCTTAAACTTACTGAAAATTCTAGAGTATTTTTTTTTTCTTTAAAACTTTATTTTAAAACTCAAACTTAAACTTGACTTATCCTCATACATACTTATAGGTACTTACTCGAGTACCGAGCTTTCACACCTCATTTGAAAGCTATCTTATCATATTCAAATCATGGACCAAACCCGACCTAGTGCGGGTCGGTACAACACGAGGCAACTTGCTTGCCATACATACTTGAAACTTTTCTTAAACCATACCATTACTTCCTTATAACATAACAAAACACATTTTATAAACATATTTTACAAAAACTTATTTTTCGAAACCCGTGGCGGTGTCCATCCCACATTTCACAGTTGTCGTGCCAACCTTCCTCAGTCTTGCATCAAGTATTGCCGGTAGGTTGCTTACCTACAGCATGAAAGTAAGTAATGAGCTTATGCCCAGTAAGTACAATATTCAATCTGCAAAACATTTTTAGTGCTTGAATGCATGAACCGATTATGCTTTCTTATAAATCGATTATGCTTTCACATATTAACTTGGTTCTATTCTCTTACATGTCATGCGTGCACGTACCGTGGTACATAGCCTTGGAGTGGTTGGAGGCGGCCAGTCCAAACCAACTCAAACCATGAAACAAAACATTTAACATGGACTGATTGGGGCAGCCAATCCAATCCAACTCAAACCATAGACTAAACCGTTTAAACCCGCCCTCGTGGCAAGTCGGTACGACACAATAACATTAGCTTGTCTTATCTTATCTTAAAAACATGTTCTTACCATGTAGTTTAATATTAGTGAACATACCTCATGATGTCACTTTATTTAAACATATAACATAACATAATAACAAACCGTAACATAAAACACCATAACATAAGACATCATAACATAAGACATCATAACATAAACATCATAGCATAATATCATAGCATAATCCATCATAACATAAAACATCATAACATAAAATATCATAACATAAAACATCATAACATAAACCAACATAACATATGTAAATCAATACATGATTTCTTGAAAACATGCCATGCAACAAAAACGTTTTGTTCATGCTGTAGGCGGAGTTGTACTTACCTCTTGTCCCATGCTCTTGATCTATCGTTCCATCGAGGCACGATAACATGTCATATTCTTGTTTCAAACAGGACGTAAGATATGGATCGTCCTATCTTATCATAAATCATAATCATTAAATATTGGTATCCTAACCAACATTCATGAGTAACCTTAGTTATATGTCCTCCACATATCTACACATAAATATTCACTCGGTTACTTGCCGTAACCCTAGGGCACATGACCCGATAATAATCAAACAGTTTTCTGTTTGTTTATTTAATGAACTTTGGGCTCAAGGCCCAATGTTGCTTAGCATCCTGTTAGATTATTATTAGTAACCTTGGGTATAAGCCTAATCATACTAAGACCCATACCTTATTAAGTTAATAATCTTACTAAAGCCCAATTATTTTTAAAACAACTTGGCTTAATAAATTTGGTAACCTATTCGCTTACTATTCGTCTAATGATAGGTTACCTCTTAACTTAACTTGTTGATTTCTTTTCTTACTAGATTGGGTTTGATTACTCATTTTGTAAACTGTTTTTAATAAAACTGTTTAAGTTTGGAAAGTTTACTGAAAACAGTGCATAATTACATATATCAGTGCATGTGCAGGAATTTCCTGTTTCTGCACTATTTTTTTGAAAATCCTGTGCAAGAATTTCTTGTTTCCTGCACAGTTTTTAAAGATCAAATTTTATCTTAATAATCTGTTTAGAATCTGAAAAACTTTTCTTCATGAAAGTTGTAGATCTCACAAAACCCTACAACTTTTGTTCTTTGGTCAAAACCCAGTTCTGCATTTAACCTATTCATTTTCCTTGTTGAACCTGCCTGGCCGTGCCTACCCCAACATACTGGGTCTGGACAGACTAGGCTCGGATTTTCATAAAAACGAAGGCCTTTGGGGCCTTATTTTTGAAAACGGTCTGAGTTTTCCCCTAGGATTTTCAATTTCCTACAACTTTTCAGTTTTAAGTTTTGCCAAATTCGGCCTCTAAAGGCCTCAAAATTGCATTTCCAGAATACTGCCCAGTCTTGACCCGAGACTGGCAGTGTTGGTTTCGATTGATTCTTACGTGAAATTACGCGCACACTACCTCGAACGGTTCAAACCATGAACCTACATCAAGCATGTACCATCTTACTAACATAATATCGTTCGAGTGATGCAGTGAAAAATATACTTATATCATATCAACTAGCTGCTTGCTAGATGGTAGAAGCTTCTTTTAGTGTTTCTCACATTTCCTTCATAGCATAAGTGCATAATCAAAGCCTTTAGCAATATCTAAAACTTCCCATCATTGCGTAATTTCAATTACTAAGGGATCATATCTTTAATTTCTTCGTCAACTCATAGCCCTCATCGTAGTCTACTAAATTCTTGTTGGCAACTTCCAACTCATTGTTTGTGCATTGCCTTGATACTACCACTTAGTCAAGGCACTACCAAACATTTTGCCATACCTACTATTACTCTTAAGGAAGCATAAATTTCACAAATATGAAACTTAAATTCTATAATATAAATCCTTTTCCTTACTAGGAAAAATTCATGATTATCACCATACCAAGGTAAGGTAATAGGCTATCTAATCTCAAAGCCTATTCATTCCTTATTGCTACTCGAGCAATTATCGTTGCAACTTAGCTACTACAGTTGCAAGATTATGCTTTTACAGAATTTGGTTCGGTAGTACGCGCGGCGAACCATCTTCTAATTATCTTTTCTTTTTTCATTCATAACTTATCATATCATAAAACATCGTAACTTATCGTATCATGCTAGAGATTCATCACGATCTCATCTTATCATATCGTAAGCTTAGCTTATCCATCACGTTTCCGCTGCGCAACTCTGATCCACTGGCAATAATGGCCCATAAACTTATTCGAATAAACGCACCATGCACAACCCTCCACGACTAGGCGTCGGCTGGCAAACATAACCTGAAGATACGTCCCTACATAACATAATTTGAAGAGAATCTCCATATCGTGCAGCTACACAGATAATGTAGTCGCTCCTTCAGTCCCATCGAAGATGCGTAACTCCAATCCCCAGAATGCCTACAAAGCCTTGCGTAACCTATTCATTTTCCTTGTTGAACCTGCCTGGCCGTGCCTACCCCAACATACTGGGTCTGGACAGACTAGGCTCGGATTTTCATAAAAACGAAGGCCTTTGGGGCCTTATTTTTGAAAACGGTCTAAGTTTTCCCCTAGGATTTTCAATTTCCTACAACTTTTCAGTTTTAAGTTTTGCCAAATTCGGCCTCTAAAGGCCTCAAAATTGCATTTCCAGAATACTGCCCAGTCTTGACCCGAGACTGGCAGTGTTGGTTTCGATTGATTCTTACGTGAAATTACGCAGACTACCTCAAACAGTTCAAACCATGAGCCTACATCAAGCATCCAGCGTCTTACTAACGTTTTCATTGCCATGCATTCACTTTTCATCCATAAAAATCATACATGCAAACCCATTTGGTAAATTTTACCAACTAGGGTTTTTAGGGTATTTCTCTAACCCTTCTTACCTTATACATCAATATCACATAATCAAACACACCATACAACCTCTTGAGTGTGTGGGGACTTATAACAAACATAATCTAGGCATTCATACATACATTACATGAACATACATCAAACCATAAATCAAGACCATTTTATTTATTTTGTTTCGGTTTCTAGGGGAGGGTTAAAGAAAATTGGGCAGAGTTTTGGGGTGAAAAAATGTTGCCAAAAACCGCCCCCCACAAGCCCTATTTATAGGTGAAAATTACAAATTTTCACACATTATTTTTATTTCCAAAATTGCATATTAGTCCTTCAGAGCAAAATATTTGCTCAATGGTCCCCAAGAGGTGGCCGGCCATCTACTTGGAGAGCAAGGAAATTCTTTTACTTACATCATCATGACATCATCATGCTTACATCATCATGCATACATCATCTTGCTTACATCATCTTGCTTACATCATGCTTACATCATCATTGCTAACTTTTCCAAAAATTACACTTTTGTCCCTAAAGATAAAATATTTATAATTTAGTCCCTGCAGGTGATCGGCTAAGGTAGAGCTACTTGACTTCCAATTCTTGCATAATTATCCACTTGATTCCAAAAATCAATTAATATAAATATGCAGTCCATCTTCATATTAATGCAGATATTTCATTTTCACATACTGTTTTCAACTAATAACAGTATAGTTGTACTGGACTACAGTCCAGAACTTATCTGTACTAACCGGACTGCGTATGGATTTTTCTTAGGACTTGAAACTACTCAGTCCTTATTGTCCTAATTAATGTGCTTGATTTTTCTAGGTTGGTCTTGAACCTTATTCTTGCTTATCTATCCGAAATGACGGTTTATTGCAGTAAAATTTTCATACTGTTAATCATACGGCAATATTGTCTCAGTCAAACCTCAAGTCAACCTGGTCAAACTTTGAACGTCATAAAATCATAAATTCCTATTCTGCCCTTTTTCATCAAAAAGCCTCATGCTTGACTAAGCAAATTACTATTGAGTCTTGTAATTAATTAAACGAGAACTCAAACATACACTGATATTTAACTCAGATTATGAGTTTCATATTGGCATATAAGATTCAGACTTGGATTTTCCTTGAATCTCAGGAAATCACAAGTTCATCAAAATTTCGGGTTCTTGCATTTTCTTTAGCTTAGCATATTCTAGAAATATTATTGTAATTCTCAGCCTATAAATAGGCATTATTTTCATATCAATAGAGAACTTTTTGGCATTCTATTCACTCTCGTGATTTATCTCTAAGTTCTTGTTGAACTAATCGAACTTATCAAGACTTTGTCTTGTGGTGTTCAAATTCGACTTATCAAACGGTTCTCCACCACCATTTGTGGCGTCTACGACAATACCAAGGTTTTTGTTTGCGGGTTGACATTGGGTCGCGGTCATCTATACCAAGGTTCGTGTCACGATTCAAGCAACGGTTCGCGGTTTCTATCCAATCGAACCTATGCATAGAGACGATCTTGGAGATTTCTTAGATTACGGGTTTCGTCACAAGTTGGCGTGGTTTATATCATAGCCAACTATTAACGTAAGTTTATTTCGGGCTATTCAAAGAGAGTGAATCCCTTGACATACTTACTCAAGAAGGACCAAAAGTGGTGCTGGACTGATGCATGCCAAGAGGCATTCGATAAGTTGAAAGTTGCTGTTGCGTCCGAGCTGGTTGTCAAGTTGCCTGGTTTTGAGAAGCCCTTTGAAGTGCATATGGATGCTTCTGACTATGCTATCAGTGGTGTGTTGGTCCATGAGGGACATCCGATTGCTTTTGAGAGTCGAAAGTTGAAATAGTGTGAGCAGAGATACTCAGTCCATGAGAAAGAAATGATAGCTATGGTGCACTGTCTTGACACTTACAGGCACTATCTCTTGGGCACGAAGTTTACTTTTAGGATGGATAATGTGGCTAATACATATTTCAAGACTCAAAAGAAGTTGACCCCAAAGCAAGCGAGATGGCAAGAGTTACTGGCCAAGTTTGATTTTATATGGATATACAAACCGGGAAGGCAGAATCAAGTTGCTGATGCGTTGAGCAAGAAAGATGTTCAGGCATATGTTGTGGCGTTGTTTGCGGTGCAGTCAACTTTGCTCGATCGGGTGAGGGAGCAGGCATTGCTCTACTCAACCTACTCGAAGCTGAAGCTGGAAATCAGTGAGGGTGTGATGAAAAGATATCGAATTGAAAATGACTTGTTAGATGCCAAGGGTGACAAGTTGTTTGTAACAAGTGGTGGCAGTCTTTAGAAAGAATTATTGTGGGAGATGCATGACCCTCAATGTGCAATAGATGCCAGTTACCGAAAGAATGTTGGCTTTGTTGACTAAGTCTTACTTGTGGCCGAAAATCGGTGATAATGTCGAGTTTTACGTGAAGACTTGTGTGGTTTGCCAGAAGGATTAGTTAGAGAGGAAATAAGAGGCAGGGTTGTTACAGCCCCTTCCTATCACCGAGAAGCCACGGGAGTCTTTCTATGGACTTTATCATGGGGTTTCCGAAGTTAAGAGGATGAGTTCGATGCTGGTTGTTATTGACCGATTCTCAAAGTATGCTATATTAATTCCCGCACCACATGCTTGTTCTGCCGAGGTGGCTGCTAAGTTGATTTTCATGCATGTAGCAAAATGGTTTGGTTTGCTAAGAGATATTGTCAGTGACAGGGATTCTCGATTCACAGGTTAGTTTTGGACTACCTTGTTCAACATGATGGAGTTTGAATTGAACTTTTCTATGGCCAATCATTCGCAGATTGATGGCCAAAGAATGAATTAGTTACCAGAAGAGAGTTTGAGACATTATGTGAGTGCAAGTCAGAGAGACTGGGTTGATATATTTGATGTTGCACAGTTCTGTTACAATGTGCATAAGTCCTTAACCACGAGGTTGAGTCCTGTCGAGTTGGTGATGGGGCAGCAGCCTCTGACTCTTTACGAGGTAGCCAAGCAAAAGTCCCAGGGAAGCTGTCCTGCTGCATACTAGTTTGCTAGGGACAAGACTGAGTTGCTAGAGCTGGCGCGAGACAGTTTAGCCAAGGTTGCCAAGAGAATGAAGAAGTAGGCTGATAAGCATCGTAGGCCTTTGGAGTTCGATGTGGGAGACAAAGTGTTGTTCAAAATTACTCCTCAAATATAGAAGAAGGTGACTATTAAACGGTTCCACAAGGGGCTGGTTACAAAATATGATGGCCCATTCGAAGTTATGAAGTGTGTTGGGAATGTCGCCTATCAGTTAAAGCTGCCTGAACGTTTGAAAAATTCATCCAACATTTCATATAAGTTTTCTTAAGCAGTTCCATGAGGATGGTGAGGGCAGTAGTCGGACTCAAGCGAAGCGAGCTCTCTACAATTAGAGTTAAGTTTGATAAGGAGATTGAGAAGATCCTTGATCACAGAACATTGAGGGCGAGCAAGAAGAATTGGACAACCGAGTATTTGGTTCAATGGAAGGGTAGTGGTGTTAGTAATGCTACTTGGGAAAAAGCTATTTCCTTATGGCAGTTTGAAGATCAAATTAATGCCTATTTGAGAAGCCTTCTGACGAGAACATCGGTTTCTTGTGGTGGGGGTGGTTTGTTAGCCACTTAGAGCCTCTTGGGCGTGGCTTGGTTGGTTTAGGTTCACCACCAAGGCCACTATACATGATGCCAAGGCATGTCATGTGTTAGCATGGCCTTGGGTCGAACCTGATTTGGCTGGAGAGCCTAACAACGTGATCTGTGCGTGAGGGTGGCCCAATGGGTGTGTTCTGATAGTGGTAGTTAGCGTTTGTGGCTGTCCTGAGGGCCCAATGGGCAAGAGTTGGTCCAAGGCTTGTGAGACTTAGACACCTAGTCAGATTACACATGTGGGTCCTTTATCCTATGAGGGCATGTGGTGAAGTTTGAAGGGATCAAGGCAAGTCAGACAGACAAGTGGCGTGCTTAAGGACAAGACAGCAAGCTTGGCAGTTGAAAACTGGCCAGGCTTATCTAGGTGGTCATACTGGGTTGGTCTAACACCTCTAGGCGGTTATAAGCAGTTTTGATTATTGTAAATTGCCTTGCATGGCTTTGTGTGGCTTTATATTCACGTTGCCTGCAAAGACATGGCATGTCATGATCCTGCAATTGTGTAAAAACACTTTGTATGTAACGACCCGTCTTACGTAGGCCGTTACCTTACTTATCTTACATACTAATTTAACATAATTACTTACTTACTTACTTACTTACTTATGCGGAAATAAAGTACATATATTTTTTTCTTCTTCTTCTTCTTCTTTTTTTTAACAACTTGAATCCATACTTTACTACTTACATATCAAATAATATACGTACGTACTGAATTAATATTTACTTTTCAAAATTGTTGTAAAGTAAAATAACTCGTAATAATTAAACAATACATATTTATATTTCAAAACGCGTAGAAGTCTCCATCCCACGTTTCACAGATAGCCCTGCCAAGCCTCACCGCCTTGCATCAAGTATTGTCAGTAGGAAGCTTACCTATAGCATAAAAGTAAGTTGTGAGCTTTCGCCCAGCAAGTACAACTATTAACCCGCAAAAACATTACTTAAGAAAACCATGCATGAACCAATTATGCTTTTTTATGTTAACATAGTTTGGGGCCCCTACTTAACATAAGTGTTCGTACCGTGGTGCGCAGTCATGGAGTGGTTGGGGCGGTCAGCCCAGTCAAACTCAAACCATGAACCAAACCTGACCTAGAGCAGGTCGGTACGACACAAGAAGACTTATTTAACATCATACTTGAAAACATTTTCTTAAAATAGTTCTTACTTAAAACGTAGTCTTCTTCTTACCATATGAATTATTATTAGTGAACATGCTTCATGATGTCACAATAATAAACATACATCATACATACCACATAAATGCATGAACTTTAAAAACATGCCAAGTCATAGAACAATTTTCTTATCTATGTTGTAGGCAGAGTTGTACTTACAGTTTACTCTTAGGTCTTGGGTTTTGTCGTTCCGACAGGTTACCTCAAATAGGTTACCTTCCTGTTTTCAAAAAGGAAGTACAACTAACCAACATTTATTTGTGACCTTAGTTATATGTCCCCCCTATATGCTTAAATGATATCCTTATTGGTTACTAAGTGTAACCCTAGGGTACTAGTAATCAAACAGTATTCTGTTTGATCACCTAAAGAATTTTGGGCTTAAGGCCCAATAATACCTGGTATCGTATTAGGTTATGATTAGTAACCTTATGTATAGGCTTAAGTTAGATTAAAATTTGAAAAGCCTATTGGGCTACTAAGGCCCAATAATTAAAGTGGTATTCCTTATGATTACCTTAAATAATCTTGGACCCAAGGCCCAACATATAACATTTGTTTCTAATCAACTTGGCCCAATTAGAATAAGGTAACTTATCGGATTACATTAAGTTACCAATTAGCTTACTTTGCTTAATTATTTCTTTTCTTACAAAATTGAGTTTGATTTACTATTTAAAACTATTTTTAAATTAAACTGTCTAAGTTTTGAGAAAATTGCTGAAAACAGTCAACTTATCAGTGTATGTACAGGAATTTCCTGTGCATGTACTGTTTTGAAATTTTTGAACCATAGCTTACTATTATGATTCAGTTTCACTTTGAAATCGGTTTGGATTTTATAAAATCTTTCTTCACAAAAGTTTTAGATATTGAAAAACCCTACAACTTTCATATTTTTCTCAAAACCCAGTTCTGCCTCTAACTTATAATTTTTCCTTGTTGAATCTGCCTGGCCGTATACATAGGTCTGGGTGGTCCAGACTCGGGTTTTTGCAAAAACGAAGGCCTTTGGAGCCTTATTTTCAAAAACTGTCTATGCTACCCCCTATAATTTTCAATTTCCTACAAATTTTTAGTTTTGCATTTTCTCAAATTCGGCCTCTAAAGGCCTCAAAATACTGTTACCAGATCACTGCCCAGTTTTCACCCGAACTGGCAGTTTTGGTTTCGGTTTGTTCTTACGTACAATTACGCACACCCTACCTCAAATGGTCACAACCGTGAGCCTATATCAAGCATTCAGTGCATAATCTAACATTCTCATGATCATTTCATTCATTCACCATCATTCAATCATAATCAAACCCATTTGGTGATTTTCACCAAACATGGGTTTTCTAGGGCTTTCTTGAACCCTAATTCATCATACAAACATTCAATTTCATAAAAATTCATTCAACATCAGTCCTAAGCATATGGGGACATATAACAAACACCTAATGGTTACACACATAAAACACATAATTTCTAGAGCATACAATCCAAAACATACACCAAACCGTAACATAAGCATACCAAAACCTAAATCAAGCACATTCTAAGCAACCCAACTAAAATAAGGACATAAATGGGTGAGCTTAAGCTCTTACAACCAAACTGAAAATACATGATAACTTGGCTCAAAACTTGAATAGAAAGGCTTAGGAGTTGAGAGAATTACCTCTAAACTGTGGAGATAATCTCTAGCTTGGATTCCGAAATTTTTTTTCTAGCTTTCACTCACTAGAATCCGACCACACTCTCTTGGGTTTGGCTGCCTATGGGGTTCGGCTGAGAGAGAGAAAAGGAGAAGAAAAATGGCCAAAGTTTGGGGGAATTTTCCAATAAAATGGGTCAAAAAGTCACCCCCCCTCCACCTATTTATAGGTGAATTTTAATTTCTTTTCTTGATTTATTTTTATTCTCTAAATTGCACTCCAAGCCTTACAAAAAAAATATTTGCTAAGAGATCCCCAAGGGGTGGCCGGCCACTAGAGACTTCCATGAGCCAAAGTTATCTATTTGTAATACTTTCCAATTTTTCAAAAAAAATCAAGAAATTACATAATTATCATATGGTGAGTTGTCACCCACCAAGGGCTTTGTTTGGCTTTCTTTCTTAAAAACAGTCTATTTTCATACTAATGTAATTATAACAAATACTATTTTCAACTAAAACAGTACTATCATACTAAACTACAGTCCAGAATTTATCTGCGTTTAACTGGACTGCGTATAGGTTTTCCTTAGGACTTAAAGCTAATTAGACCTTATTGTCCTAAATATTGTGCTTGATTTTTCTAACATGATTCTGTACCTTATTCTTACTTATCTATCCGTAATGACGGTTTTTCACAGTATAATTTTCATACTGCTTATTTTACTACAGTACTTCCTCAATCTTATCTTAGATCATTCTGGTCAAACTTTGCCCGGAATTCAATCATACATAAATCCTAATTCTGATAACTCAGATCAGGCAATTCATAAACTTATACATAATACAAACTTTGATTCCTTGAGAAACAAGAAATCATAATTTGTAACAAAGTCGGTTATTACAATCTACCACCCTTAAAAATTTTCGTCCTCGAAAATTAGAACAAGTGGGGATAGTTCTTCCTCATATCCTCTTCTAGTTCTCATGTTGCTTCTTCAACATTGTGGTTTCGCCATACCACCTTAACCATGGGAATTGTTCTATTTCGTAAGACCTTTTCTTCCCGATCCAGAATCTGAATTGGCTTCTCTTCGTATGTCAAATCGGTTTGAATTTCAATTGGTTCTTGACTTAGCACATGGGAAGGGTCCGGTACATACTTCTTTAACATCGAGACATGGAAAACGTTATGCACAGAGGCTAATTCTGGCAGCAAGGCAAGCTTATAAGCTACTTTTCCAATCCTTTCCAGTATTTCGAACGGCCCTGTGTATCTAGGACTAAGTTTTCCTTTCTTTCCAAATCTCATAATTCCCTTCATAGGAGCAATCTTAAGGAAAACATAATCCCCAACTTGGAATTCTAAGAGCCTTCGACGTTTTTCTGCGTAGCTTTTCTGACGACTGAAAGCTACGTCGAGCCTTTGCTTAATCTTCTTAATATCCTCTGAGGTTTTCCGGATGAAATCCGTGGTTTGAAGCTGCTTCTGTCCAACTTCCTGCTAATGAATTGGGGATCGACATTTCCTTCCATATAATGCTTCGAATGGAGCCATACCAATGGAAGCGTGATAACTATTATTGGAAGAAAATTCGATCAAAGGTAGCTTTTGATCCCAGCTTCCTTTGAAATCCAAAACACATGACCTTAGCATATCCACCAGCAACTGGATAGTTCGTTCTGATTGTCCATCCGTCTGGGGGTGAAACGCTGTACTGAACTTCAATTTCGATCCCATAGCCATATGAACACTTTTTTAGAATCGAAAGGTAAAGCGCCCATCCCGATCTGAAATGATAGATCAGCACTCCATGCAACCTAACAATCTGGATACGAAAATTTCAGCCAATTTCTCAACTAAAAAGGTAGTTTTGATAGCGATGAAGTGGGCTGATTTGGTTAATCTATCCACAATCACCTAAATCATATCATTCCCACTTGCGGTCCTAGGTAAATCTACTATGAAATCCATAGTAATTTGTTCTCATTTCCACTCTGGGAGCTCGATCTTCTGAAGATCTCCGCCTGATTGCCAATGCTCAGCCTTAACTTTTTGACAAGTTAAGCATTTTGATACAAAGTCAGCGATCTCATTCTTCATATTCGGCTACCAATAGTTCTCTCTAAGGTCCTTGTACATCTTGGAAGCTCCAGGATGTACTGAATATGGCGTCTCATGTGCTTCGGACATGATTTGTTTCTTAAGGAATTCAAAGTCAGGAACGCAAATCCTTTCTTTGAAATAAACTACTCCATCCTCAGAAGTCTTAAATTCCTTATTCTTTCCGCCAAAGATTTGCGCCTTTAGCAGAAAAGAATCTTTCTTCTGATGGTCCTTAATGGATTCTAAAAGGTTAGACTGGAGAGTCAAAGCACAGACAACTTTCCAGTTATCATCTCCAGGTGGAAATCAGAAATTTCATTCTGAAGTGGCTTGGGCAACGTTCCTAAAGATATTAGCATACCAGATAACTTCCTACTTAGAGCATCTGCTACTTTGTTCGCTTTTACAGGATGGTAAAGGATCTCGCAATAGTAGTCCTTCACGAGTTCTAGCCATCTTCGTTGCCTATTATTGAGCTCTTTCTGGGTAAAGATGTATTTGAGACTTTGATGATCGGTGAAAATCTCACATCTATTCCCATACAAGTAGTGTCTCCAGATCTTTAACGCGAAGACCACCGCTGCGAGCTCTAAATCATGCGTAGGATAATTCCTTTCGTGATACTTCAATTGTCGTGAGGCATAGGCGATCACCTTTCCTTGTTGCATTAGGACCGCTCCTAGTCCAGTTTTAGAAGCGTCGCTGTAGATTACGAAATTCCCCGCATCCACGTCAGGAATTACTAACACCGGGGCGCTAGTAAGCTTCCCTTTGAGCTCTTGGAAGTTCTCTTCACACTTCTGTGTCCACTCGAATTTCTTCCCTTTTCGAGTAAGAGCTGTGAAGGGTGCAGCAATCTTGGAGAATCCTTCAACGAACCGTCAGTAGTATCCGGCTAATCCAAGAAAGCTCCGTATTTCCGTAACATTTTTGGGTCTAGGCCACGTACTAACTGCCTCTACTTTAGCAGGATCAACGGAAATCCCTTCATTTAACACTACGTGACCCAAGAAATGAACTTTCTTCAACCAAAATTCACATTTCGTGAACTTGGCATAAAGCTGGTTTCGTCTTAACGTCTCCAAAACCAATCTGAGATGTTGCTCGTTTTCCTTCATGGATCTTAAGTATATCAGAATATCATCGATGAAAACGATGACAAACTTATCTAGATACTCCTTAAACACCCGGTTCATCAAGTCCATAAAAGAGGCTGGAGCGTTGGTCAAACCAAACAGCATGACAAGGAACTCGTAATGTCCATAGCGCGTCCGAAAAGCTGTCTTCGAGATGTCGCCCTCCTTAATCCTGAGTTGATGGTATCCCGACCGCAAGTCGACCTTCGAGAATACCACTGCTCCCCTAAGTTGATCAAATAGATCATCTATTCTAGGGAGTAAATACTTATTCTTAATCGTAATCTTATTTAGCTCACGATAGTCGATGCACATCCGCAATGACCCATCCTTCTTCTTGACGAACAACACTGGTGCTCCCCATGCGGAATGACTTTGACGGATGAATCCCTTATCGAGCAGTTCTTGTAACTGCACTTGGAGTTCCCTAAGTTCGGCTGGGGCCATATGATAAGACGCTTTGGATACCGGTGTAGCTCCGGGTAATAATTCTATCTCAAAAGAAATTTCCCGCTCAGGAGGAAGTCCGGGCAATTCTTTTGGAAAGACATCCACATATTCCCTGATAATGGGAACATCTTCCGGCTTTAGCCCCACCTCTTTCTCTTTGTCCACCATGTTGGCTAAGTATCCTTGACATCCATTAGCCAACATTTTCCATGCCTTCATAGCCGATACTAATCTAGTTGAGGAGTTTCGAGACTGACCGTAAAAGTTGAATTCCTCCTCACCATGCAGACCAAACATAACACAACGCTTTCGACAATCGATCTTAGCGTTGCACTTACCTAAGAAGTCCATTCCTAAAATAACGTCATAATCCTGAACTTTAATTACGATGAGATCAACATAAAGTTCTCTCCCGCAAATAACCACAGGAACGTTTGGCATCCAAAAGTCGGATAACAGAACTTCTCCTGACAGAAGGAATGTTCTGAAAGGTTGCTTAAAACTATCGACACATCTTCCTAATTTCTGGGCAAACTCCATTGATATGAATGAATGGGTGGCACCAGAATCAAACAGAGCAATAGCATCACATGCGGTGATAGAAATCTGACCTGTCACCACGTGAGAAGTTCCAGCCTCGGCATCCCCTTGGTGTACGTGTAAATCCTGGCTTGAGGTCCAGGAGCCTCTAGCCTCCCTTGAGCATTAGAAGTGTAACCGATCTTGGCTTGCACAGCATGCAGCTGACTGCTCGCATTCCTGTTCAGATACTGGGGGTTCTGGTTCTGGTGGTTGAAGGTGCAATTCCTCGCGTAATGACCTTCCTTGCCACAAAGGTAGCAAGCATTTGTCCCCAGTCTACATATTCCCAGGTGCTTCTTCCTGCATTGTGCGCACACTGGATAGTCATTATTATTATTACCCTCATTGCCTCGGTTACTTTTCTTTTAAGGGTAATTTCTCTGCTGACCCTGGCCAGTAGCATTTCCCTTCCTTTTGTTCTTTCCGAACTGCTTAGAATGCTGGACTGCATTACTAGTCTGGCCTTTCGCATACGCGTCCTGGTTTTGCCTGGGCTGTAGCTGTCTCTCCGCAGTCTTCTCCTCTTTCTTAGCCTTAAAAATCTGCGCCCTCACCTCCTTATCTTGGTTGATCCAATACTCAGCCCTAATTGCCCGACTAATGCAGTCAGACACTAGGGTTAGAGGGCTACTTCCTGCACTCACTTACTTAGCAATGTCTGTCCGAAACATCTTCATCATTCGTCTTACTTTCTCTTTTTCATTCGGTATGAGTTCGGGGCAAAGGCGGCCTAGCTGTTCAAATTTCTTAACAGCTTCCAGGACTGTCATCGATCCCTGTTTCAAACTATTGAACTTGTCCTGTTGAGCGGCAAGAATTTCACTGTTGTAGTACATCGTCTTAAACTCAGCCACAAAATCTTGCCAACTCATAGCCGCAACATTCCTACGCATTTGCACTGTTATCCACCAATACCTAGCATCCTTTTTCAGTGCAAAGGAGGCACAAAGAACCCTTTCCTGCTCCGTGAGTCCCATGAAATCCAAAATTACTTAGATGTCCATGAGCTAGTTATCAGCTTATATTGGGTCTGTAAGACCCTCAAACTCAGGCACCTTCATCTACCTGAATCGCTCGTACAGTAAGTCTTCCCAAACTACGGGTGGGTTCGCTTGCATCCCAGCAGGTGCTAACGGAACTTCAAAATTCCGTGGAACCTCTTGACGAACCTCCGGTACCTGAGGCACTACCAGGGGTGCAGGGTTATCCTGTGGTGGAATTTCGTTTGCGCGAGGCATTTGGTTCAATCGGGCTATCTGCTCACGCAGACGATTCGTTTCTTCCTGTTGTTGTAGCAATTGTTGTTACAACATGGCTACAACATTCGCAAGATCTGGTTCTTGCATATTCGGGTGGGCTTGTGTGCGTGTACGCACCATCTTATGACTCCTAGTAAATATCAAGAAAAGATATCGTTATTCCGAATATCCTTTCTTCTATTCATATCCTATTACTCTTATCATATCATATCGTTCTTAATCATATCGTAAAGCATTATATAGAAATCCTTCGGGATTTCTTCATAACATATTATATCATAAACTTATCATAAACTTGTCATAAAACTTTTTTTCATGATATCGTAATCATCATGATATTAATTTCATATATAAACTTATCATTTTATATATTTTCAAAAATACATCTTGTATATTATATACATAGTCAAAATGGGAAGGAAGTGTCTACCACTTTACCATCGTTCCTATCCTATATACAATCCTAACGTCAAAAAGAATAAAAGAACAAAAGTTCCACTTAGATCTAAACTATCTACTCCGTCGTCACGTCGGAAAACACATCCCAATCCTCATCATCGAATGGAATCTCCTCAGGATCTTCCTCCTGCTCCTCGAGATCCTCTATCTCCTCGTCCTCCATGTCCTCAAACTCTTCCCATATTTCTTGCTCTTCATCGTCGCTCTCGATGTGTACTACCAGAGGATCATCAGGATCCATATCATCATCCGGTCCGGCCTCTGCCTCATGCGGAGGAATCTCCTGAAGTGGGATCGCTGGAATAGGGTCCTCGGGTACAGCTGGGACTCCCTCAAATAACGGCTCTGAAATACCAGCGTCGTCGACTGGGTCCACATGATAAACATCCTTAGGGTCGGCTATTTGTACCATGTATGCTAGTATCTCTGCCTCCATAATAGCATCTATCATGTCCTCTAATGATACTCCTACTACAGGAGCTGGGACAAAATACTTAACCTCCGGTGGTAGCCCGTCCCTGAGAATCTGCATCGCCCGCCACTCCGGATCAACTAACTCCTGGGGAATATAGGGCAACATTGCCTCTCGGAACCTACGGCAATAGTGGCCCATGGACTCATTTGGGTAGGCATGCCATTCCGCAACAAAATCGAGATATCGCCTTCGATGCATGTCGCCATAGATATCCGGGTCGCGGTACGGTGCGTTGGCCCCCTCGTCAGGTGGAGGCCCATATCGTGCTATAATCCGGGCACGGAAATCCACCCATGGTCCTCCGTGAAGAGTCTGGTCCCCCTGTGCCATCCACCATAATCTAACGTCTCCTACTAAACATCTACTTGCTAATAAAACCTGGAGATGGGCTTCGATATGGCATATCCTGAAAATCGTCTCCATATCGAACAGCCATCCTGCTAATGATATTGTGCACTGAGTCCCATCAAACAGTAAGGGTCGCAGCTCGAAAAATGCCATAGCAGCATCTCGGTCCTCGTCCATAACTCGAATCCGGATAAACGAATCTACCAAGTTACGAGTACATAATAAATATATATCTATGCACTAAAATAATTCTTACTTACAATGACGGTAGCGCTGGCAGGCAGACTGTGAAACTGGAGGACAGGATCCCGCTCTGATGCCAACTTTGTAACGACCCGTCTTACGTAGGCCGTTACCTTACTTATCTTACAGACTAATTTAACATAATTACTTACTTACTTACTTACTTACTTACTTATGCGAAAATAAAGTACATATATATTTTTTTCTTCTTCTTCTTTTTTTTTTTTTTTTTAACAACTTGAATCCATACTTTACTACTTACATATCAAATAATATACGTATGTACTGAATTAATATTTACTTTTCAAAATTGTTGTAAAGTAAAATAACTCGTAATAATTAAACAATACATATTTTTATTTCAAAACGTGTAGCAGTCTCCATCCCACGTTTCACAGATAACCCTGCCAAGCCTCACCACCTTGCATCAAGTATTGCCAGTAGGAAGCTTACCTACAGCATAAACGTAAGTTGTGAACTTTCGCCCAGCAAGTACAACTATTAACACGTAAAAACATTTCATAAGAAAACCATGCATGAACCAATTATGCTTTCTTATGTTAACATCATACTTGAAAACATTTTCTTAAAACAGTTCTTACTTAAAACGTAGTCTTCTTCTTACCATATGAATTATTATTAGTGAACATGCTTCATGATGTCACAATAATAAACATACATCATACATACCACATAAATGCATGAAATTTAAAAACATGCCAAGTCATAAAACAATTTTCTTGCCTATGCTGTAGGCGGAGTTGTACTTACAGTTTACTCTTAGGTCTTGGGTTTTGTTGTTCCGACAGGTTACCTCAAATAGGTTACCTTCCTGTTTCCAAAAAGGAAGTAAGATAAGAATCATCCTATCTTACTATAAATTATTTTATTAAATGTTGGTACCCTAACCAACATTTATTTGTGACCTTAGTTATATGTCCCCCCTATATGCTTAAATGATATCCGTATTGGTTACTAAGTGTAACCCTAGGGTACTAGTAATCAAATAGTATTTTGTTTGATCACCTAATGAATTTTGGGCTTAAGGCCCAATAATACCTGGTATCCTATTAGGTTATGATTAGTAACCTTATGTATAGGCCTAAGTTAGATTGAAATTTTAAAAGCCTGTTGGGCTACTAAGGCCTAATAATTAAAATGGTATTCCTTATGATTACCTTAAATAATCTTGGACCCAAGGCCCAACATACAACATTTGTTTCTAATCGACTTGGCCCAATTAGAATAAGGTAACTTATCAGATTACATTAAGTTACCAATTAGCTTACTTTGCTTAATTATTTCTTTTCTTACAAAACTGAGTTTGATTTACCATTTAAAACTATTTTTAAATTAAACTGTCTAAGTTTTGAGAAAATTGCTGAAAACAGTCAACTTATCAATGTATGTACAGGAATTTCCTGTGCATGTACTGTTTTGAAATTTTTGAACCGTAGCTTACTATTATGATTCAGTTTCACTTTGAAATTGGTTTGGATTTTGTAAAAGATTTCTTCATGAAAGTTTTAGATATTGAAAAACCCTACAACTTTCATGTTTTTCTCAAAAGCCAGTTCTGCCTCTAACTTATACTTTTTCCTTGTTGAATCTGTCTGGCCGTGTACATAGGTCTGGGTGTTCTAGGCTCGGGTTTTTGTAAAAACGAAGGCCTTTGAAGCCTTACTTTCAAAAAATGTTTTCAATACCCCCTATAATGTTCAATTTTCTACAACTTTTCAGTTTTGAGTTTTCTCAAATTCGGCCTCTAAAGGCCTCAAAATACCGTTACCAGATCACTGCCCAGTTTTCACCCGAACTGGCAGTTTTGGTTTCAGTTCGTTCTTACGTACAATTACGCACACCCTACCTCAAACGGTCACAACCGTGAGCCTATATCAAGCATGCAGCGTATAATCTAATGTTCTCATGATCATTTCATTCATTCACCATCATTCAATCATAATCAAACCCATTTGGTGATTTTCACCAAACATGGGTTTTCTAGGGTTTTCTTGAACCCTAATTCATCATACAAACATTCAATTTCATAAACATTCATTCAACATCAGTCCTAAGCATATGGGGACATATAACAAACACCTAATGGTCACACACATAAAACACATAATTTCTAGAGCATACAATCCAAAACATACACCAAACCGTAACATAAGCATACCAAAACCTAAATAAGGCACATTCAAAGCAAACCAACTAAAATAAGGACATAAATGGGTGAGCTTAAGCTCTTACAACCAAACTAAAAATACATGATAACTTGGCTCAAAACTTGAATAGAAAGGCTTAGGAGTTGAGAGAATTACCTCTAAACCGTGGAGATAATCTCTAGCTTGGATTCCGAAATTTTTTTTCTAGCTTTCACTCACTAGAATCCGACCACACTCTCTTGGGTTTGGCTGCCTATGGGATTCGGCTGAGAGACAGAAAAGGAGAAGAAAAATGGCCAAAGTTTGGGGGAATTTTCCAATAAAATGGGTCAAAAAGTCAACCCCCCCTCCACCTATTTATAGGTGAATTTTAATTTCTTTTCTTGATTTATTTTTATTCTCTAAATTGCACTCCAAACCTTACAAAAAAATTATTTGCTAAGAGATCCCCAAGGGGTGGCCGGCCACTAGAGACTTCCATGAGCCAAAGTTATCTATTTGTAATATTTTCCAATTTTTCAAAAAAAATCAAGAAATTACATAATTATCATATGGTGAGTTGTCACCCACCAAGGGCTTTGTTTGGCTTTCTTTCTTAAAAACAGTCTATTTTCATACTAATGTAATTATAACAAATACTATTTTCAACTAAAACAGTACTATCATACTAAACTGCAGTCCAGAATTTATCTGCGTTTAACTGGACTGCGTATAGGTTTTTCTTAGGACTTAAAGCTATTTAGTTCTTATTGTCCTAAATATTGTGCTTGATTTTTCTAACATGATTCCGTACTGTTTGCGATTAATTAGCGTATATAATTCTACACAAGTGTACGTAATCGCTCAAGTAATATAGATTGTGAGTTGAGTATCGTCTCCACAGGGATTGAATTACTAAAATAAATTGCAAAAGAAATAAACCACAAATCAATTTGAGTTTGAAAATTGAAATGAGAAAAATGCCGTAAACAAATGAAGTCAAATGGGTATAATTAAAAGGCACTAAAATAGACAAAAAGAACAATATTCAATCAAGAGTTTGTAAATCAAGAATGAGAATTAAGCCAGGATTGCCAAATCCCCCTCAATTGCAAGTCTGATACGAATGCTAGAGAAATGCTGCAGCAAAACCGTCCTATTAACTGAAATTCAATTTTATCACAAAATTCTTCCGAATTAATTATGACTAACAATTCTTTAAACCTTTTTCAACATATTCCTATGTGAATCTAGTTCTCATAACACAAATTCATGCACCAATTTTAATGGGTTATATAAGGTAAATAACATATTCCTATACCATTCACAAATCAATATAAACTTAAAAAAAAAAAGCATATCGAACTTGCATCATCCAAGTTATTTCCAGTTCTAATTAACCTTTCCAGAATTAAATAAAGCCTAGTTTCCTATAAATTGATGGCCAATCAACAATAGAAATTAAACATTCAAACACTTGGACAAACAGGAAAGAAATTGCTCAACATTCCAATAAAACATTTAAATCATCCTCCCAATTTCGGGTTCATCAACAATCCCAGCTAAAGAAGTTTAGCTCATGTTTAGGATTACAAAAACAATCTTAAGTACGAATCCCATGTTCAACAGAGAATGGAAATCAAGAAATAAATCAAATAGAGAGTACGAAAGGGAAAAAACTCCAAATAGCTAGATATAGTCCTTCTCGTCCTTCCTTCTTCTCCTTCTCCTCAGCTCACTCTCCAAAATAAGCGTAAAAATGGAAGCAAAACTTCAGCTGAGCTCTCTCTTTCTCTTGCCCAATAATGGTGTATTTCCTTCTCTGCCTCCTTTCTTTCTCTCTGCCAGCTCCTCTATCATGCAGCTGCCCTTTTCCCATAAAAAAATGTATATCCCTTTTAGGGCAAACACCACAGATCACGTGACCTCCCAGCTGAGGTAGAAAAATGGTCCCCACAAGTATGAGCTGTAATATCTTTTTTAGCTTTTCTCAGAAAAAATGCCAGCTGGAACAATTTGCTGCAGCAATGCTGTAGCTTTTTCGGCTAGCTTCTTCCACATTTTAATTCTGCACTTCATTCAAGAATTTAAGCACAATTCAGCCCTCATTTGACCAGATTTCACTTCATAATTACCGAATAACAACCAAACACTTAACCCAAGATAAAAAGTTCACACAAACATAAAACAAAGGAAAAATATGCTAAAAATAACACAAATACTCTCTAAACCAATTGCATCCAAGTCTAAAAGTGCTTAAGATAACTCTAATTTCTAGAGTTATCACACCCCCAAACTTAGAACATTGCTCGCCCCCGGGTAATGACTCAAACGAAAGACAATGACACAAACATTAAGAAAAGATCATAATAAAAAGAACTGATGATAGTAGGAGATTTCCATCTTGCAGTCATAACGGTCAAGAAGATATGCTATTTTCTCAGAGTTTTTATTTTTTTAATTAAACCACCTGCCTATGCTCAACACCAACTTTCTTTAAGTGCTAGGTCAACCTATCATGTCACTTGGTTTGAATGCTATCCCTTGGTGTGTGTGTGCACATCCTTTGTACTTCCTTCCCAATGACTTACTTCAAACTAGACCATGATCACCGAGCCTCCATAGGTTGACTTATTGATTCCCTCTCTACTAATGTAAGAATACCTAGCACTAAGGATCAATAGGACTTTAATGACTTGCAATGTCGGGCTGAGGTTAAGGTAGGATAAAGGATTTAATCTTTAGGCTCAACACCATAACACACAGCTAGTTCTAAGAATCAAAATGGTCCTCCTCATCCTTTAAGACACTTGAAACCAAATACCATCTTTGATCAACACTTCATACAACACTTTATTCCTTTTATATTTTTTTTTATTTTTTTACATTCATCATGTCAATGTTACCTTTTTACGCGAATGCCAACATCGGTGATGAAGACACCCGGTTACTCAGCAACGTCACACTTCAGAATTGCTATAGCATACTCATATGCTGAATTGCCGTTTGACGCAAAAGTACACATGGGGCTCATGTTACTCCTGGTTACTAGGCAACTCAGAATAGCGGAGTACTTTTTTTTTTTTTTTTTTCATCATCAATGAAAACCATCTTCTAACACAACCGACTAAAAAACGGAATCTCCAATACATCACAAACACAAAACACACCACAAACATTAAAAAGCCTAAAAACAAACAATAAAAACAACACCAAACAAACATATCTTGGGTTTAGCATACTAAATAAACCAACACATAAAGATAAACACAAAACAAACAAAAATACAAAAACAACAGAAAAATTCATGGACTTGCAATTCCATGCACCCCCAAACTTAAAATTAAACAGTGTCCTCACTGTTTCTAAAATATAAACAGAAAAACAAGCAACAAACACACTAACCAGATATGTAAAAATGAAATAAAATGAAAAACAAAGAGAAAAATAAACCATTGGCCAAAGAAAACTCCCCTTAAACCGCGGAGGCTACTGACGATCACCCTTAATGCTTCCATTTCCAATTAGCTGCACTTCGAAGGATTGATTTCTTTTCAACTGGCTTAGCCATGGCATTCTTTCCTTTATCTCAGACTGTGGTAGGAGCAGTCGTGGGTACATCGTGGGCTTCGTCCATTGAATGACTGGAGGCCACAGCTTCAGGAGTAACGTCCCTCTCGGGCTCAGAATCCTCAGCAGAAGAGTCACACAAGTGCTGTGGGAATTTCGGAAAGGACTGAAACCGCTTAGAATTGGATCGGAAATGCTTCTGAAGAGCCAAGTCCTTGTCACGTTCATACTTCCAAAAATCCCGCATCATTTGCAATGATTCATATTGCATGATCTCCATCTGACTTATTCGCTGCTCTAATTTGAGGAAACTTGACCCTGCATCAAAAGAAGCGCGGTTAGAATGCTTCGGGGGACAAGCCTCAGGGACCGGGCTTGGGTTTTCTGCTGTTGCTATTGCTGGTTTGTCATGCAACAATCGGGTTATAACTGTCATGGTGATAGGCTGTGCTGCTTTAAGCTTTTCCTCCTCGCTAGAAATCTCCACACCTTGTGCTAAGCACAAACTAGTAATAAGAGAGGGAAAGTATAAACCCCCACTTTGCCTGCCTGCACAATCACCAATTTGCTCATTAATGACATCCCCCACATTAATCTTTCTACCCACAACTATAGCAAAAAGCAGAATGACCCTATCCTTATTAATCGTGTTAACATGGGTGTAAGGCATGAGTCTAAACTTGAGAAAATGGTTCCAAATCAAAGGCCCCGGTTTAAGATTACACCCAAATAAAGATCTAGACCCTCGTGCTAATTTGATCCACTCAGTCCCTGGCACACAAATTTCCTTTACAATTTCACTCAGTTGATTCTCATGCACACGCTTAGAAAATTCAATGTATTCACCCTCCACATCATTTAGCCTATAGACATTATTAATTACTGCTCCAGTAATATCCACTCTTTTACCTCTCACGTACACCGAATTGGGGTTGCCAACGTCAAAATTAGCATAAAATTCCCTAACAAGCGGGACAATGGCAGCCGAAGGGTGTTGACAGAAATTTTTCCAGTTGTTCTTGAAGATTACTGAGTAAATATACTCAGGATACCCTAGGGTGTTACTGGACATATAAGCAAACCCTCTCTCGGGCCACAGATTCCTCTCGACAAAAGAGTCATTAAACCTCTTCCTGGAAAGCTCAGATTCAAACTTAGCAACCATTGGAAATCTTACATCTATAGCAGCAGTCTTCCCTTTCCCTCTCATTGCCCGCTTCTTGACTAGCATTTTTTTTTATTTGCCTAGGAGCACTACCCTTCCAAACAAACCACACACTACAAAATCTATCGACAATGGACTATCCAAGGAATGGAATTCAACCCCAATGAAACGCACAAAATCAAATAATCCACAAACACACACAAAATCAAAAACTAACCCACAAAAACATTTAGATATATATATATATATATAAATATTTTTTTTGACTGAAAATTAACTGCAAATTAAAGAAGAAAAGAAAGAAATTCAAAAGAACTCACGCCCCTTTAGAATCCGGTGATTTGTAGGGAATTTGACGCCAAAACTTCGCCCACAATGCTAGCACAAATTGTAAAGACACCTCCCCCAAACTTACTTTTTGACCCAAAATAAAAATACCCAAATTTGTGGGTCTTTTCTCACAAAATGTGCAGTGAAATCTGAGGAAGGTTGCTTGGTGTTTTGCTGGGTGGGTGCACGTCGTTGGTTCAATGTGGGCAGTTGGCAGCGAGGGGAGTCGGTGTGGCGACGCTATGGGGCGAAGCAGTGGCTGGGAGCGAGGGTTCGGCGGCTGAGCAACTGGCAGTGAGGAGTCTTCGGGCTGAGGCGTTGGGAGCGATGCGTCTGCAGGCTGAAGGAGAAAACAAAAAGAAAAAAATTATGGTGGATATATGGCTAGGTGGACGGCGCAGAAGAAGAAAAGAAAAGAATATATATAGCTACTTATTATTTAACTATATATATATATCAATATATAAATATATATAATTTTATTATTATAAAAAAAAATTTAACTTTTTTTTTTTTTTTTTTTTCAGAAATTCTAGTTAATTCATAAAACAACAACTGTATAGCATTTAGGTGTCATTCAAGGTGCCAAAGAAATAGGTCTTAAAGCTTAAAGTGGGTGACTAAGGATGCATATGAACATTGGTGGCTAGAAAAGGCTCAAACTGATTAAACATGGCCTAAATCATCTCCCTCAGGCTAAGTTTCCAACGATTTCGCCTCGAGGGTTTCTCTAAATCAATTCTAGAGACCTCAGCTCTCACACAATCTAGTTATCACTAAGCTTCTTAGAAAGTTATACTAAGATGTTGTGCTCAATGAAACAAGGAACATTACATCCAAAACCAGCTCAACAGGTTTTCTTAACACCCAAACAAGTCAGAGCATTGCACAAAACAAGGTAGTCAACACCCTTTTTTTTTTTTTTTTTTTTAAATGCTGCAGCATTTTAGGACAGATTGCTCCCCCGATTTCTACATAGAAAAATTTCATCAAATTAGTTCAAATTTCTTAACAAAAACTGAATCAACAACTCAAACAAATTAAAATAAACCAAAATAACAAAACAAGAAAAATTTTGGGTTGCCTCCCAAGAGCGCTTGTTTTTAAGTCATCAGCCCGACTACTTCCCTTTTTCAGGCTTCTTTGAGAGTGATGGAGGTCTTAGAACGATCCACAGGACCTCCCCAATAATGCTTGACTCTCTGTCCATTCACTAAGAACTTCCTTCCAGACTTGTCATCTTGCAATTCCACTGCTCCATGAGGAAATACAGTAGCAATTGTGAACGGACCTGACCAACGAGACTTTAACTTTCCTGGGAAGAGCTTTAATCTTGAATTGAACAAAAGAACTTGCTGCCCCGGTTCGAAAGTTCTGCTCATGATTCTCTTGTCATGCCACCGTTTGACCTTTTCCTTATAAAGCTTGGAATTCTCATATGCTTGTAACCGAAACTCATCTAACTCATTGAGTTGCATCACTTTCTTTTCTCCAGCTGCATTCATGTCCATATTCAATTGTTTGAGCGGCCAATAAGCCTTGTGCTCCATCTCCAAAGGTAAATGACATGCTTTCCCAAACACCAATTGGTAAGGAGACATTCCAATTGGGGTTTTGTAGGCAGTCCTATAGGCCCATAATGCATCATCCAACCTTTTGGACCAGTCCTTTCTAGTAGGGCTTACAGTTTTCTCCAAAATGGACTTGATTTACTTGTTAGATGCTTCAGCTTACCCATTAGTCTGTGGGTGATAGCTTGTAGCAACTCTATGGCGAACATTATACTTTGCTAGCAATGCCTCATAGTACCTGCTGCAAAAATGCGTCCCTTCATCGCTGATTACTGCCCTTGGGGTGACAAATCTTGTGAAAATTTACTTCTTCATGAACTGCATCACCACCTTCGAGTCATTTGTAGGAAAGACAGCGGCCTCCACCCACTTTGAGACGTAATCCACCGCCACAAGTATGTAAAGATCGCCAAAAGATGGAACAAAGGGACCCATGAAGTCAATCCCCCATACATCAAACAACTCCACCTCGATGATGTTGGTTAGAGGCATTTCATGTCTTCTTGAGATACTACCAACTCTTTGGCATCTATCACACCTTGATACAAAATCTCGAGCATCCCGAAACAAGCTTGGCCAATAAAAGCCTGATTGTAGGATTTTTACTGCAGTCCTATCACCTTGAAAATGCCCTCCATAGGGTGAATTGTGACATTGATGCAACACCTTTTCTCTTTCTTCCTCAGGAATACACCGCCTTAGAATTTGATCTGCACATTTCCTGAACAAGTATGGCTCATCCCAATAGTAAAACTTGACCTCATGCAGGAACTTCTTTCGTTGATGGGCATTCAAATCAGGAGGCATCAACCCACTATCTAGGTAGTTCACCAAATCCGCATACCATGGCACCATAGTTGAGACTCGATTAACAACAAGGAGCTGCTCATCGGGGAAGACCTCCTTAATAGCTTCTAAATCTGTGCCCTTCTCAGCCTTCTCCAACCGAGATAAATGGTTAGCCACTTAATTCCCCGTGCCCTTCCTATCCTTGATCTCCAGGTCAAACTCTTGAAGCAAAAGCACCCATCTAATCAACCTTGGCTTAGCATCCTTATTCTCCACCAAGTATTTTATAGCTGAATGGTTTGTAAAAACCGTAACCCTTACTCCTATCAAATAAGCTCAAAATTTGTCAAAGGCATAGACAACAGCCAATAACTCTTTCTCTGTCACCATGTAGTTCAATTGAGCTCCTGAAAGAGTCTTGCTAGCATAGTAAATGGGATGAAATACCCTGCTTTTCCGCTGCCCTAAAACAGCCCCCACAGCCCAATTGCTTGCATCACACATTACTTCAAATGGTAATGACCAATCCGGTGCTACAATGATTGGCGCTGAGATGAGCTTCCGTTTTAACTCTGAAAAGGCTGACAAACATGATTCGTCAAAGATGAATTGGCTATCTTTCTCCAATAGGCTGCAAAGAGGCTTAGAAATCTTGGAGAAATCTTTAATAAATCTTCTGTAAAGCCCTGCATGTCCAAGAAAACTTCAAATCCCTTTTACATTTGATGGCGGAGGGAGCTTTTCTATTATGGCAATCTTGGCTTTATCAACTTCAAGGCCATTCTTTGAAACTCGGTGTCCCAACACTATGCCCTCCTTGACCATAAAATGGCATTTCTCCCAATTTAGGACTAGATTGGTCTCTTCACATCGCTTCAAAACCCTTGCCAAATTTGTGAGGCAATCTTCAAAACTTTCTCCAAAGACTGAGAAATCATCCATATACACCTCCACAAATTGCTCCACCATGTCAGTGAAAATCGCCATCATACACCGCTGAAAAGTTACAGGTGCATTGCACAAGCCAAATGGCATCCTTCTGAAAGCAAATGTACCGAATGGGCAAGTGAATGTGGTCTTGTGTTGATCCTCAGGAGCTATGGCAATCTGATTATAGCCAGAATAGCCATCCAAGAAACAGTAGTACTCCTTCCCAGCTAATCTATCAAGCATCTGATCAATAAAGGGGAGTGGGAAGTGATCCTTCCTTGTGGCCTTGTTTAGCTTCCTATAATCCATGCAAATCCGCCAACCCGTTACTGTCCTTGTAGGAATCAATTCGTTGTTTTCATTCTCCACAATAGTAATTCCCCTTTTCTTAGGAACACACTGAACCGGGCTTACCCAAGAGCTATCAGAAATTGGGTAAATTATCCCAGCATCCAACCACTTAATGACCTCCTTCTTGACAACCTCCTTCATGATTGGATTCATTCTTCTCTGACCCTCTATGGAACCTTGCTTATCATCCTCCAAAAGAATCTTGTGCATACAAAATGAGGGACTTATACCCTTTATATCTGCTATTGTCCACCCGATGGCGCCTTGGAATTCTCTCAACATGTCAAGCAACCTCTCCTCTTGATCTTCTGTCAACTCCGCCGAAATGATCACCGGAAGAGTTGAAGATTCTCCCAAATATGCATATCTCAGATGAGACAGCAGAGACTTCAATTCAAACACTGGCGGCTCTTCTCTTGAAGACTTGGGTGGCTTGTGCTCACCGTCTGATAAATCCAATGATTCAAATTTCCGCACATATCTTGGCGCAATGGCATTACCATCTAGCCAAACAAGCTGCTCCACAAATTCTTCTTCATCGTCTGCTGAATCCAATGCTAATGCCAATGACAAACGTATCAAATCTTGCTGGTTACTTGCCTCAAACTCTTCGGCCACTACGGAATCTAGAGTAGATATAGCCGAAACCTCCTCCAACTCAACTGGAAACTTCATAGCCTTGAGCACATTAAATGTCACCTGCTCATCTTGCACCCTCATAGTTAATTCCCCCTTTTGCACATCAATCAAGGTGCGGCCTGTAGCAAGAAATGGCCTTCCCAAGATGATCGGCACTTCTTTGTCTGCCTCATAATCAAGAATGATAAAATCCGCTGGAAAAATGAACTTGTCCACATTTACTAGAACATCTTCAATCTTCCCTTCGGGATGTGTGATGGAACTATCGGCAAGCTGCAATGATATTGTGGTAGGCCGTGCTTCACCAATTCCTAACTTCCTGAAGATGGACATTGGCATCAAATTGATACTAGCTCCCAAATCACATAAAGCCTTACCAAAGTAGTGGTTTCCAATTGAGCACGGTATTGTAAAACTTCCAGGATCCTTCAGCTTGGGAGGGAGTTTATTCTGCAATATGGCACTGCATTACTCTGTCAGAACTACAGTTTCAAATTCTCCAAATCTACGCTTCTTAGTGACCAAATCTTTCAAAAATTTGACGTAATTTGGCATCTACTCCAGGGCTTCAACAAGAGGTATATTGATGTGAAGCTGCTTCAAGACATCCAGAAATTTACGAAATTGACCATCCTTTTGCTGCTTTTGAAACCGCTGAGGAAATGGTGGAGGAGGTCTGATTTTACTGCTTTCTGCTGCTCCAGAATGCTGTGTAAATGCTGTAGCATTTTCTGCAGCAGAGTCTGATGGCTGATTTTTCACCAAAATTTCTTCTTGTTGATGCGGCTCATCTTGTTCTTGGATTGAAGTGGGCTCATTCTGCACAGCTTTTTGCTTTTCCATTCGCTCGATCTCCCTTCCATTCCTTAATAAGATTGCCTTGCAGTGTTCTTTCCCTTCTCTCCTTGGATCTTCAGTATTACTTGGAAGAGATCCTTGCAGCCTAACATTCAAGGCGTTAGCAATCTGCCCAATTTGATTCTTCAAACTCCTCAATGTTGCATCATGACTCTGAACTCTAGCATCATTCTTTGCTATATACTCCTTTATCAAATTCTCCAAAGAGCTAGATGAGTCCATAGCTTGAGTTCTTGGTTGCTGAGATGGAAAGCCCGGAGGGTGAGAAGGTTGATGATAAGCATTTGCTCCACTAGAACTGGCCCCTTGATTGCTCCATGAAAAGTTGGGGTGTTGTCTCAATCCTTGATTGTAAGGCGCTGGATACGGATTGTTCCTGTTGAAATTACCCACATAACAAGCAGAGGCTGGATTAGAAGGGCAATCCTCATGCAAGTGTCCCTCTCCACAATAAACACAAGTGACGCAAACAGATTGCACCGAATTAACCCCAGCCGACATGTTCATAGTCTTGATCATATTCGTCAAACTCAACACTTGAGCAGAGAGTGCCGTAATAGCATCCACTTCATGAATTCCTGTAGCCTTTCGATCATTGAGTCTCTCGGTGGGCCACTGATAGTTGTTGGTTGCCATCCTCTCCAAAATCTCATACGCCTCATTATACGATTTGGCCAAAATGGCACCATTGGCAGCCGCATCCACAATGGTCCTTGTCTGCCCATTGAGCCCATTATAGAAAGTTTCCATCTGAATCCAATGGGAAATCCCATGATGAGGGCATTTTCGCAACAGCTCTTTGAATCTCTCCCATGCTTCATACAAAGATTCGCCCTCCGATTGTTGGAATGAAGTGATGTCGTTTCTGAGCTTGGCATTCTTGGTTGGAAGAAAGTACTTCATGAGGAATTTTTCTGCCAAGACATTCCATGTTGCTATTGAATCCGGTGGCAGCGAATTAAGTCAGGCTCTCGCTCTATCCCTCAAGGAATAAGGAAATAACTTCAGCCTCAATGCTTCCTCGGACACCCCTGGTAGCTTGAAAGAATTACACACTTCCATGAATAGCCGAAGGTGCATGTGGGGATCCTCAGTTGCCATTCCACTAAACTGGCCCACGGTTTGCAACATTTGGAACATAACCAGCTTGAGTTCAAACTGTGGCGCTTGTATTTCCGGCCTAATAATGCCTGGATTGAGCCCAAGGAGAATGGGTACAGCATATTCTTGAATAGTCCTGTCTCTGTCATCCACCAAAACCGGTTGAGGCACTAGATTGTTGACATTCACTTGCTGCCCATCATTAGCCATATTGACAGCAGCTCTTTCTGCTATTTCTCCCACACCTGCTAGACCTTGTTGCTCCCTTCTCCTTGCTAGAAATGTTCTTTCAATTTCTGGATCCAAGGGCAGCAACTCTTGGTTTCGTTGGTTATGCATGCAGAGAAATCAAGCTCCTGAAAATACAAAAACGTAACCAATAAGAAAATGCAAAAACAAGAACTAAAAAAAAATAACTTTTACAAATATTTTTAACGATTTCAATCCCCGACAACGGCGCCAAAAACTTGTTCGCGATTAATTAGTGTATATAATTCTACGCAAGTGTACGTAATCGCTCAAGTAATATAGATTGTGAGTTGAGTATCGTCTCCACAGGGATTGAATTGCTAAAATAGTATGTAAAAGAAATAAACCACAAATTAATTTGAGTTTGGAAATTGAAATGAGAAAAATGCCATAAACTAATGAAGTCAAATGGGTATAATTAAAAGGCACTAAAATAGACAAAAAGAACAATATTCAATCAAGAGTTTGTAAATCAAGAATGAGAATTATGCCAGGATTGCCAAATCCCCCTCAATTGCAAGTCTGATACGAATGCTAGAGAAATGCTGCAGCAAAACCGTCCTGTTAACTGAAATTCAATTTTATCACAAAATTCTTCCGAATTAATTATGACTAACAATTCTTTAAACCTTTTTCAACATATTCCTATGTGAATCTAGTTCTCAGAACACAAATTCATGCACCAATTTCAATGGGTTATACAAGGTAAATAATATATTCCTATACCATTCACAAATCAATATAAACTTAAAAAAAAAAAAAGCATATTGAACTTGCATCATCCAAGTTATTTCCAGCTCTAATTAACCTTTCCAGAATTAAGTAAACCCTAGTTTCCTATAAATTGATGGCCAATTAACAATAGAAATTAAACATTCAAACACTTGGATAAACAGGAAAGAAATTGCTCAACATTCCATTAAAACATTCAAATCATCCTCCCAATTTCGGGTTTATCAACAATCCCAGCTAAAGAAGTTTAGCTCATGTTTAGGATTACAAAAACAATCTTAAGTACGAATCCCATGTTCAACAAAGAATCCCATGTTCAACAAAGAATGGAAATCAAGAAATAAATCAAATAGAGAGTACGGAAGGGAAAAAACTCCAAATAGCTAGATATAGTCCTTCTCGTCCTTCCTTCTTCTCCTTCTCCTCAGCTCACTCTCCAAAATAAGCGTAAAATGGAAGCAAAACTTCAGCTGAGCTCTCTCTTTCTCTTGCCCAATAATGGTGTATTTCCTTCTCTGCGGCATCCTTTCTTTCTCTCTGCCGGCTCCTCTATCATGCGGCTGCCCTTTTCCCATAAAAAAATGTATATCCCTTTTAGGGCAAACACCACAGCTCACGTGACCTCCCAGCTGAGGTAGAAAAATGGTCCCCACAAGTATGAGCTGTAATATCTTTTTTAGCTTTTCTCAGAAAAAATGCCAGCTGGAACAATTTGCTGCAGCAATGTTGTAGTATTTTCGGCTAGCTTCTTCCACATTTTAATTATGCACTTCATTCAAGAATTTAAGCACAATTCAGCCCTCATTTGACCAGATTTCACTTCACAATTACCGAATAACAACCAAACACTTAACCCAAGATAAAAAGTTCACACAAATATAAAACAAAGGAAAAATATGCTAAAAATAACACAAATACTCTCTAAACCAATTGCATCCAAGTCTAAAGTGCTGAAGATAACTCTAATTTCTAGAGTTATCACGTACTTTATTCTTACTTATCTATCCGTAATGACGGTTTTTCACAGTATAATTTTCATATTGCTTATTAGACTGCAGTACTGCCTCAATCTTATCTTAGATTATTCTGGTCAAACTTTGACTGGAATTCAATCATACATAAATCCTAATTCTGATAACTCAGATCAGGTAATTCATATACTTATACATAATACAAACTTTGATTCCTTGAGAAACAAGAAATCATAATTTGTAACAAAGTCGGTTATTACATTGTACCCTTTATTAAGAGTAGTAATAAAGGTTGGGAGGTGATTTCCCGTACGATTGTGCCTTGTGTTTGCATGTGTTATGGGTTTACTATGATTCCTTACTGTCATGACTTCGTGGGTGCCTAGTGTGGTTCGGATTGGTTGACTAAGGGTGATTCCTTAGGCCATCACAGGTAGAAAAATTGGACTTAGTGATTGTCTCTATGATAGTTGGTATTAGAGCCAGGTTTGGAAGGGCACATTGCTGCAATGGAAGAACTGAAGTGGAGAGTCTCTCGATTAGAGAACTTTGTTGGGGCTCCAACATTGGACGATGCGGTTAGTTTGTCAATTCAAAATGAGCATCAAAAGGAGCAGATTGCGATTTTGAAATCTACCCATCGAAACTGGGTCAAGGATTTTGATTCTCGATTACGGTTCATGCTTGAAGATTTCTCTAAATTTGTTAACACTGTCAAGGAGAACTTCAAGGATGTGGACACAGAAGTTGTTGTGTTGAAGAGGGCATTGGTGAGTGCCCCGAATCAGTCTAAGGATGGTAATGGTTCGTAGGTGAAAGTCTCTAAACCGGGTTACTTCAATGGTGCTCGGAGTGCGAAGGAACTCGAGAATTTCTTGTGGGATGTTGAGCAGTACTTCAAGGCTGGTCATGTGCCGGAGTCAGAACAAGTTACCTCACTACTACAGAATGTGGATACCACGACGGTTTTTAACCGTCGTGGTAATATTTCCACGACGGTCATCTAACCGTCGTGGAATCCAGAGTCGTGGAATCTAAAAAGATTCCACGACGGTTCTTTACCCGTCGTGGAATAGGTAAAAAAAGTTTCAAAAATTAACATTTTGGCAACTATACTACGACGGTTCTAACTAAAAACCGTCGTGGTAACAGTCGTGATATATGACATACCACGACGGTTATACATATAAACCGTCGTGGTATTTAACGTTACCACGACGGTTATGTATAGTACCCGTCGTGGAATATGTAAAAATAGTATCAAAAATTAACATTTTGGCAAATATACCACGACTGTTCTAAATAAAAACCATCGTGGTAATGCGATTTACCACGACGATTTATGTAAATAACCGTCGTGGTATATAGACTTAACACGACGGTCCTTGTATAAACCGTCGTGGTATATTGATTTCCACGACGGTTTCTGTTGTTAACCGTCGTGGTAGGTCGTAACGTATGCAAAAAAAATATCTATTCGTTCAATTGAACCATGCCAGTTCGTTCATTCCTGTTCATTCATTCATGACATGAAAAAATTAAGCAGCAAAGAATTAAATAATAACATAAATGATATAGCCGATACAATGTACAACAATTAATATACATATAACTAATTAACTACTGCTATATATACAAAATTTGAACTAAATGCTTTGCCTCAATATTGTATGAAGCTCATGACATATGTAGTCCACTCTTGCCTAACCAAATTCAAATCAGCTTCATTATAAGAAGTCTTGTTTTGCAATAAGGCAAGTCCATCGACGTTCAACGTTAATACAAAATAGCCGCACTGCACATTTCCTTGCTGTATCGGGCATCGGGCAGTCTGAATCAACGTCTTGCAGTTGCGTCGCTTTGTTATTCCTCGTCCCACCAGCAATTTCCAATCGTTTAGTGCCATAACAATTTAACAATTATCAATTATCAATACATCCGGAACAACAATTATGGAATGTCAAATTAATCATGGAACTATGCCGATCAAATAACACTTACAACGTAATTAGTTGTTGAAAATCTTCACCCGGATAGTTTCCAAGAGGATTAAAATAGAGCACGGAGTCATCCCACGAATTAATAACAGCCAATATCCAATGTTGGCCGCTGTTATATGGCATGAGAACAAGCCTTCCCCTTGGTATGTTTGTTATGATCCGGATGATATTGTCGGCTCTCTCTCGAATGTAGGCTACGCGATCTACATTCTGTTGAACTGGCGAGACAAGGAATGGAGATATAAACACGAAACGTTGATCCAATCCTGCTCTTGCACAACAATCCGATAAGTAGCTACAAAATATTAAGTCAAACTTGTTACGCGTGCAAAATCAACATATATATCTAACTTTGATGCTAATTGGAACAATAATTAAGTATTGTTTAAGGAAAAAGCATTTACCTGATGTAAACCATTATACTGCTTGCACTGATTTCTTTAAAGGTTATGAAATCATATACATCTTCATACCCAATATATATGGGCATTTCATCGGATTGTTGTGGTGGGCACGAAATCTGGCTACCGTCACTCAAGGAACTTTGTGCGTAGTAAGCCAGCGGTCTCAGTTCAATAGGAATTGCATCGAAGTCAAACGTAGGAGGTACTTCTTCTGCCGTTTGCTGTTGTACCTCCGGTTGTGACTGTAGTTTCTTCCTTCCGGCTCTCTTTTTTATTCGTTTCCTTCCCTTTGCTTCCGGGTCGGGAGCTTGACTGGGACCTCGACTGGCTTGGCTTTAAACTGCTCTGAATCACGACTAATTTTTTGGGCCAAGCAATAAACCCCCCGACAGCCTCTTCTATGTATGTGGCTTCATTCGTCGAAATCGAATGGAGTGCACGTTTCAATTTTGGGACACTGATTGTCACCCGCACATTCCCCGCGCCCAAAGGAATCCCATGGACTGTGTCGGTTGGAACACAGTCCATGTATGCCCTGCCTAGTGCAACCAAAACTTCTCCACCATTAATAAAATCAGTAAGGAAAAGTTGGCATTCCTTACTTTCATTAGGCATGGGCTGCGGATCCGGCGCGTCCGCGTCTTTCTCATTGAGTGTGCAACTCGCCTTGAAACTGTTGTGCTGATCAACAGTTTCTGGGGCTGCCTCCTCGGCCATCGTCTCACGGTTGATACCGTGCTTCGCACAAAGTTCCTGCACCGTTCTTTCCAAGGCAGCCAGCTGTCGTTTCATAAAGGAGACTTCAGGATTCTCCCTTGGTACGTGCATGGCATTGTAGTATTGCACCTGCTTGACAAATTTCGATTGCCCACGAAGACGACCGGAATGCTCGGGATTGCCCAAAGACTTGGTCAAAATGTCTTCTGTCCCCACGGATTCGAAGCTTCCTTGGGTGTCTTGTTGTGTTAATTCGTCCTATAACAATTACACAATATGTTATTCATCCCGTAAACATAATGGAGACAATCTTAGACTTTATTTGAAATAGGATCCGTGGACTTACTATTTGATCCGCGATAATTTTAATCGATGGATTCTTGTACTCTCCATCGGGCTTGATCCGCGTGTCCCGCCAAATAACATGTCGGTCCGCATATGAACCCGTCTTTTCGAACTGCAATTTAGTAATTAAAGTTAGTAAACATAACTAATACATACTTCAAAATAAAATTTATATAGACTTTAAGCTTTTTTCCCAATTAATTAACGTACGATTTCTTGATCACGTTTCCTATAGCCGTCTCGGCCTGTGGTAGAACCGTATTTGCTCTTTTTCCGTCTCTCGATTCCTTGATCGGATAGCCTCTTGAAATCACCCGTCCGTCGATAGGTAATAAACCTTTCCCAATCGTCCTGGCTGATGGTTGGGTAATTGTTAACCACCTTTGCCGGTCGTTGCCAAACACTTTCATCATCAATATGATCCCTAACAAAGGCTTGGTAAAGATCATATCGAAAACATTTAGCCGACTCCCCACAGGACTTCAAAACTTGCTTTTTGTGTGATTCATCAACTGTGAATGAAGTTACAACTTCCAACCACACTTGTTCTTTTCTCGATTCCAAATCAGCACTTCTGAAATCAGCAATCCAAATTGGAATGTGCTCCCGAGCTAGCACTCCAATCCAACTCTATAATTCATCACCTTCCTTGCCAATTGGTTGGCCTTTTGCGTCAAACGAAACTTGAATTCGTTCTCCCCTCGTCCTAACAACGTGCACTCTTTTAAGGAGAGTTGCTCTTCGTTTTCCCTCCTCGTCGGCATTGAATCTTGAAGAGTTGGTTCTTCGTGGTTTTCCAACTTGAGTTTGGGTTGAAACTTCTTCTTGTTGATCTTTTGACATTGTAAATCAATCTACATTGGCACAAAACACCAAATGTGTATGACAGGGGCATTTAATCGAACTTATACTTTACAAACAATCACGACAAACAAGAACTTTAATTTTATCCGAAAATTTCACAAACCGAGCCTAACCAATCACACAAAGAGGCATTTAACAAACCACGTAATATGCAAACATTTAACTCAGAAAATGACATTCCTAACAAATCCGAGCCTTACCCAACCATTTCAAATCAATATAAATCACAAACACAATACCCAAGGACCGAAAATGTTATCTCTGGCTTTTGCCCATTTCGGCCTTGAGTGTAATCAAGTTCGACACCCATAATCAACAATCACAATCAATTATTTTCGACTTAGTTGACCGAAATTACCCACATTCGTGCATTACTCAAGCAATATGCATCACAACTTACCGGATATGGAGAGAGTGGGTTGTGGTCGGCGAGAGACACTGGGAAAGTCCGAAAACAAGCGTCGTTATTGGTGGAGGAGTTGCGTCGGAGAATGGAGGAAACTGAAAGAAGTGCGACGATGGCGTCGGAGTTTGAGTGTTCAGAGAGTTTGTGAAGATTTTAAAGGGAGGGAGCGACGAGAGAGAACTGGAGAGAGTTTGGGAATAAGGCTCGGGATGAAATGGGTTTGGGAGAAAGGGTTTTTTTTTTAGGTTTTATTAAAAGCGGCAAAAAATTGAACAGTTCCAAAAATTTCAAAAATTGCCGCTAAACAATATACCACGACGGTTTATTCAAAAACCGTCGTGGTAGATAACCTACCACGACGGTCAAATTTCACCCGTCGTGGAATTCGACATACAACGACGGTTTTTAAAAACCATCGTGATAGGTTATGTATTAGCAGCCACCGACTATCTACCACGACGGTCAACAGAAGAGACGGTCGCGAATAGGCAAACAACCACGACGGTTTTTTTCACTGACCGTCGTGGTAGATTGTGTACCACGACGGTTTTTTTAAGACCGTCGTGATAGGGTCAGTCGCCGACTCAACTACCACGACGGTTTTTAATCTGACCGTCGTGGAATTAAGGACTACCACGACGGTTTTTTTAAGACCGTCGTGATAGGTTCAGTGCTAATTTTCCCCTTTAGCTACCACGACGGTCAGCTAAAAGACCGTTGTGGTATATTTCTACCACGACGGTTCGAAAATTTCACCGTCGTGGTATATTACATACCACGATGATTTTTTCGAAAAACCGTCGTTGTAGGTTAGAAATTTACACAAAATAATTTTAAAATTGTTAATATAATCCCTTTCTGTGGCAAAACCTGTATGTTGTGTAATAAAATATTGTGGATTATTATTTGCTTCCAGAAGTATTTGCATGTATAAATAATTCCCATATAACAATGCGGAATGAAAAAACCGTATCTAATTAAATGTTTACAACGTACATAAGAATTAAAGATTTTGGTAAGTATTCTTTTTCGGCTTTTTTTTGGGCTTCTCAACACGTGTCCACTCGACGTCTAATCGAAGTAAATGTGATACATCATCGTCAAAATCATCAATCTCCTCCACCGGTGGCAAACCCGTTGTAAATGATGGAATGTCGGTGCCATCGTCAATATCTTCTTGGCCATCCCGGATCATTCTTGACTTCATTGGCACAACTAAAGACAACTCTATATCTGCGGGATCCGTTGTATAAAATACTTGTACCGCTTGTGACGCCATGATGAAGGGATCATTTTTGTATCTCAATCGCCTAAAGTCCACCACTGTCACGCCGTCACTATTAACCTTAACATAATTATTGTCAGCCCACTTGCATTTAAAGAGTGCTATTCGCAAGCCGCAATAATCAAGTTCCCAAATATCCTCAATGAACCCAAAGTAATTCATGGAACTAAAGACCGGATTCTTGTCCTTTGCGGATGAAATATGCATAGACTCGGCCCGAAGGGTGACACCACTATTCTGTATAGGATGCTTCTCATCTCTATCCCGAGTGTAGAAGGAATTGCCATTGACAAGGTACGATGTATATCTTGTGACTATCGATGACGGACCTCTAGATAGCTTCATTACTTTTGTGAAACGCCAAGCTTCGTATGCAAATATTTTCTTATCCACTCCCGAAATGTCCGATTCTACTCATCTTGAATCCACTTCTCACTTCTTCCTTTTCTTGGATTCGCAGCTCTTATTTCCGCCATATGAACCTGAAAGAAAGGCTCCATTTCCTTAGCATTGTGCAAAACATACAAACAAGCTTTTTCCCATTCATCTTGATTTACTGATGAATGAACGGCCACGGATAGTCCTTTCGACGTAAATAGCCCACTTGTTGGCAACCCTATTGGGTCCGCGTTGGACATATACTCAGAGCAAAATTCAACTGATTCCTCGGCTATGTAGTTTTCCACTATACAACCCTCCGGCCTATTTCGGTTCTTCATATATCCCTTCAAGACCTTCATGTACCTTTCAAAAGGATACATCCACCTCAAATACACCGGGCCACATAACTTAACTTCCCGAACTAAGTGCACACATAGATGGATCATTATATCAAAAAAGGCTGGTGGGAAATACTTCTCAAGCAGGCACAATGTCATAACCAATTCCGATTGTAGCGAATCTAGCATCATTGGATCAATTACCTTGGAGCATATTGAATTGAAAAATGAGCATAACTTCATAATTGAGTATCTCACATCTTTTGTTAAAACTCCCCGCAAAGCAAGAGGTAATAATTGTTGCATCAAGATATGACAATCATGTGTTTTCATTCCAACGAGCCGCAAATCTTTCATCGACACCAACCTTTTGAAGTTGGAAGAGTACCCACTCGACACTTTCACGGATGCAAGCCACTCACAAAGCTTTCTCTTCTCCTGTCTGGATAATGTGTGCTTTGCTGGCGGTAAGTAAGTGCCGTTCGATCTTTTCTCGGGGAGCAAATTCGTTCTAATCTTCATCTCTTGAAGGTCCAACCGTGCCTTTTCACCATCTTTAGTCTTATTCAGAATGTCAAGCAACGTGCCCACTATGGATTCACAGACGTTTTTCTCAATATGCATAACATCTAAGCAATGACGCACATAAAATGACTTCCAATATGGAAGTTCAAAGAAGATTGACTTCTTCTTCCAAGGTCCATCGAGGACTGGATCCTTACGTTTCCTCTTTCCCAAAACAACCTTCACATCTTTAACCATCTCAAATACATCCTCGCCAGTCAAAATTCGAGGAGCGGTTCTTTCTTCGGTATTGCCATCAAAAGCCTTCTTCTGTTTGCGATATCGATGATTTTTCGGCAAGAACCTCCTATGACCAAGGTAAACGTTTTTCCTACCGTTTTTCAACCGGATGGAAGATGTTTCCTTCATACAAACGGGGCATCCTATAGAACTCTTCACAGGATAACCAGCTAGGTTGTCAAGTGCAGGAAAGTCGTTAATTGACCAAATCAACATTGCGCGAAGATTGAACGTATCTTGACGGTAAGAATCTCTGACTTGTAAACCATCATCCCACAACCGTTTTAGGTCATCGATTAATGGTGCCAAGTAAACATCAATGTCATTCCCCGGTTGTTGAGGGCCTGAGATCAATAATGACAACATCAAGAACTTTCGCTTCATGCAAACGTCTGGAGGGAGATTGTAGTTGACAAGTATGACTGGCCAGGTACTATGCCGACTACTCATGTTAATATGCGGTTTTCATAGAACCGTCGTGGAAGTCAATAATTCCACGACGGTTTTATTTAACCGTCATGTAATATTCTAGACTTACACGACGGTTTTATTTAACCGTCGTGTAATCGTCTGACATCCACGACGGTTTTCATAGAACCGTCGTGGAAGTCAATAATTCCACGACGGTTTTAAAAACCCGTAGTGGAAGGATAGACTTCCACGACTGTTTTCGGAGACCTACTGTTGTTCCGTGTTTTTGGCTCAGTTTCCACGACGGTTTTTGAATAACGGTCGTGGAATCTCCGTCGTGGTATCCACATTCTGTAGTAGTGCCTTTACTAGCATGTAGATGTCTGGAGATGCAAAGCTTTGGTGGCGAACCCGGATGGAGGACGATGCGAGTGCTAGTAGGTTTTGGAGTGAGACATGGGAAGCCCACAAAAAGGAATTGAAAGATCAGTTCCACCCATGTAATACTGCATGGGTGGCAAGAGAATCTCTCAAGAAGTTGAGGCATACCGGAACTGTGAGGGATTATGTGAAAGATTTTAGTTTGTTGATGTTGGACATCAAGGACATGTTAGAAGTGGACAAGTTGTTTAACTTTTTGTCAGGTTTGCAGCCTTAGGCTTAAGCCGAGTTACATAGACAGGGCGTGAAAGATCTTCGCACAGTCATGGCAGCTGCTGACGGTCTTGCTAATTATCAAATTGCTGGTTCGTCTTTGGAAAATAAAAAAGGAAATAACAATAAGAAAAAGAAGCCTGGTGGGGAAGATGGAAAGAAATACGAGGGTTAGAAAAAGAATTACGATGGGGTCAAGAAAGGTAGGGGTGATTCATCGAAAAACAAGAACAAGGATTGTTTCTTATGCGACGGTCCCCTTCTACCCCGAGATTGTCCTAAGAAAGAGAAATAGGGTGTACTCTATGCTGAGAATTATCCCTAGTCTAGTGAAGCCTCGTCTCACATGAACCCCCTGCAGTTGCTTAATGTACTCATGACGGAGAAGCAGATCCAATTCAAGGGCTTCTTGTATGTGAAGTTGCGAGTAAACGAACAGGAAGTGAAGGCCATGATGGACAGTGGTGCTACGAACAATTTCGTGTCTCAATGCGAAGTGGATAAGTTGGGACTCACGATGGCTAAGAGTTCAAGTAAGTTGAAAGTGGTGAATTCAGAGACAAGGTCCAATCAAGGTTTTGTGTTGGCCAACCTCAGTATCAGTTCTTGGGAAGGTGAGGTCAATATGATGATTGTTCCTCTTGATGATTTCGATTTGATTCTCGGTGTTGAGTTTTTGGTTAAGGCCAAAGTTTCGGTGGTGCCCTATTTGCATGGTAATTTTTTTTTGGTGATGAGGACAATCCGTGTTTGTTCAAGCAATTAGACAAAGTAGTGGAAAAGGAAATGAGATTAAGCTGCAATCTGCCAAGCAGTTCAAGGCTGGAGTGAAGAAGGGCCAACAAGCGTACGTGGCTTCCTTGATTGAGATCAAGCCTGATGTTGTTGTTGAGATCCTTGATTCGGTGGCTGAAGTTTTTGAGGAGTTTGCCAACATGATGCCTCCTGAGTTGCCAAAAGAACTTCCTCTATGCCGTGCGGTTGATCATAAGATCAAGTTCGAACCTGGTATGAGACCCTCGACAAAAGCCCCATATCAGATGGCGCCTTTAGAGTTAATAGAATACGGAGACAGTTGGATGAGTTGCTTAAGGCAGGCTTCATTTAGCCATCGAAAGCCCTATATGGTGCCCCGGTTTTTTTCGAAAAGAACCAAGATGGTTCAATGAGGTTGTGTGTGGACTATCGGGCTTCGAATAAGATTACCGTGAAGAATAAGTACCATGTTCCTAATGTGGTTGACTTGTTTGATCGATTGTCCAAAGCATCCTTCTTTAGTAAGTTGGACTTGAGGTCGGGTTATTGGCAGGTTTGTGTGGCAGCAGGTGATGAAGGGAAGACAACCTGTGTGATGAGGTATAGGTCTGTCGAGTTTTTGGTGATGCCTTTCGGCTTAACTAATGCACCTATCACATTTTGTAATCTCATGAATGATGTATTGTATGAGTTCCTAGATCGATTTATTGTAGGTTATCTCGATGACATTGTGCTTTATAGTGAAACCTTGGCTAACAATATTTGTCATTTAAGGCAATTGTTCTTAAAGCTTAGAGAATACAAGCTTTATGTGAAGAAAGAGAAATGTGAATTCTGCAGTTAGGAAGTGAGATTCCTTGGCCATTGGGTTAGTAAGGGGCAGATTCGGATGGATGACAAGAAGGTGAAGGTAATCCTTGATTGGCCTCCTCCGACAAAGATGACTGATCTGAGATCTTTCTTCAGGCTAGCTAACTATTATTGTAAGTTTATTAGGGGCTTTTCGAAGAGAGTGAATCCTTTGACAGACTTGCTCAAGAAGAACCAAAAGTGGTGCTGGACTGATGCATGCCAAGAGGCATTCGATAAGTTGAAAGTTGTTGTTGCGTCCGAGCCGGTTCTCAAGTTTCCTGATTTTGAGAAGCCCTTTGAAGTGCATACGGATGCTTCTGAACGTGCTATCGAGGCTGTGTTGGTCCAAGAGGGACATTCAATTGCTTTTGAGAGTCGAAAGTTGAAAGAGTGTGGGCAGAGATACTCAGTCCATGAGAAAGAAATGACAGCTGTGGTGCACTACCTTGACACTTGGAGGTACTATCTATTGGGCACGATGTGGAATGTCATGAAGGATAATGTGGCTAATACATATTTCAATACTCAAAAGAAGTTGACCCCAAAGCAAGCGAAATGGCAAGAGTTTCTGGCCGATTTTGATTTTATATGGATGTACAAACCAGGAAGACAGAATCAAGTTGCTGATACATTGAGTAGGAAAGATGTTCAAGCATATGTTGCGGTGTTGTTTGCGGTACAGTCAACTTTTCTCGATCGGGTGAAGGAGCAGGCATTGCTCGACTTAACCTACTCACTCAAAGCTAAAGCTGGAAATCAGTGAGGGTGTGGTTAAAAGATGTTGAATTAAAGATGACTTGTTATATGCCAAGGGTGGCTGGTTGTTTGTGCCAAGTGGTGGTGGTCTTCGAAAATAATTATTGCTGGAGACGCATGACCCTCAATGGGCAGGTCACCTAGGTACCGAAAGAATGTTGGCTTGTTAACTAAGTCTTACTTTTGGCCGAAAATGGGTGATGATATTGAGTTTTACGTGAAGACTTGTGTGGTTTTCCAGAAGGATAAGTTAGAGAGGAAACATGAGGCGGGGTTGTTGCAGCCCCTTCCTATCGCCGAGAAGCCGTGGGAGTCTATTTCTATGGACTTTATCATGGGGTTTCCGGAAGTAAAGGGGAAAAGTTCGGTGCTGGTTGTGGTTGACTGGTTCTCGAAGTATGCTATTTTCATCTCGCACCACATGCTTGTCCTGCTGAGGTGGCTACTGAGTTGATTTTCAAGCATGTGGTGAAACTGTTTGGTTTGCCAAGAGATATTGTCAGTGACAGGGATTCTCGATTCACCAGTCAGTTTTGGACTGCCTTGTTCAACATGATGGGGTCATAGAAAACTTCAATTCAAACCCCATCATGTTGAACAAGGCAGTCCAAAATCGACCTGTGAATCGAGAATCCCTGTCATTGACAATATATCTTGGCAAACCAAACAGTTTCATTACATGCTTGAAAATCAACTCTGTAGCCACCTCGACAGGACAAGCATTTGGTGTAGGAATGAAAATAACATACTTCGAGAACTAGTCAACCACAACCAGCACCGAACTTTTCCCCTTAACTTTCGAAAACCCTACGATAAAGTCCATCGAAATAGACTCCCGCAGCTTCTCGGTATAGAAAGGGGCTACAACAACCCCGCCTCATGTTTCTTCTCTAACTTATCCTTCTGGCAAACCACACAAGTCTTCATGTAAAACTCAACATCATCACCCATTTTCGGCCAAAATTAAGACTTAATTAACAATGCCAACATTCTTTTAGTACCTTGGTGACCTGCCCATTGAGGGTCATGCATCTCCTGCAATAATTCTTTTCGAAGACGGCCACGACTTGGCACAGACAACCTGTCACCCTTGACATATAACAAGTCATCTTCAATTCGATATCTTTTAACCACACCCTCACTGATTTCCTTCTTTAGCATCGAGTAGGTTGAGTCGAGCAATGCCTGCTCCCTTACCCAATCGAGAAAAGTTGACTGAACCACAGACAATGCTGCAACATATGCTTGAACATCTTTCTTGATCAAAGCACCAGCAACTTGATTCCGCCTTCCCGATTTGTGTATCATATAAACTCAAACTTGGCCAGAAACTCTTGCCATCTCACTTGCCTTGGGGTCAACTTCTTTTGAGTTTTGAAATATGTATTAGCCACATTCTCCGTCATGATAGTAAACTTCGTGCCCATGAGATAGTGCCTCCAAGTGTCAAGGCAGTGCACCACAGCTGCCATTTCTTTCTCATGGACCGAGTATCTCTGCTCATACTATTTCAACTTTCGACTCTTAAAAGCAATCGGATGTCCATCTTGGACCAACACACCCCCGATAGCATGGTCAGAAGCATCCGTATGCACTTCAAAGAGCTTATCAAAATCAGGCAACTTGAGAACCGGCTCGGACGCAACAACAACTTTCAACTTATTGAATGCCTCCTGGCATGCATCAGTCCAGCACCACTTTTGGTCCTTCTTAAGGAAGTCTATCAAGGGATTCACTCTCTTCGAAAAGCCCCTAGTAAACTTACGATAATAGTTTACTAGCCTAAAAAAAGATCTCAGATCAGTCATCTTTGTCAGAGGAAGCCAATCAAAGATTACCTTCACCTTCTTGTCATCCATCTGAATCTGCCCCTTACTAACCCAATGGCCAAGGAATTTCACTTCTTGACTACAGAATTCACATTTATCTTTCTTCACATAAAGTTTGTATTCTCTAAGCTTTAAGTACACTTGCTTCAAATGACAAATATGGTCAACCAAGGTTTCACTAAAAACCACAATGTCATCGAGGTAAACTACAACAAATTGATATAGGAACTCATACAATACATCGTTCATGAGATTATAAAATGTGGCAGGTGTATTAGTTAAGCCGAAAGGCATTACCAAAAATTCAAAAGACTCATACCTCGTTACACAGATTGTCTTCCCATCATCTCCCGCTGCCGCACGAACTTGCCAATAACTCGACCTCAAGTCCAACTTAGTAAAGAAAGATGCTTTAAACAATCGATCAAACAAGTCAGCCACATTACGAACAGGGTACTTGTTCTTCATAGTAACCTTTACAGTAACCTTGTTCAAAGCCCGCTAGTCCACACACATCTTCATCGAACCATCTTGCTTCTTTTGGAATAAAACCAGGGCACCATATAGGGCTTTAGATGGCTAAATGAAGCCTGCCTCTAGCAACTCATCCAACTGTCTTCACAATTCTATGAACTCCAAAGGCACCATCCGATATGGGACTTTTGCTCGGGGTCTTGCACTAGGTTCTAACTCGATCTTGTGATCAAACGCATGGCGTAGAGGAAGTTCTTTTGGCAATTCAGGAGGCATCATGTCGGCGTACTCTTCCAAAGCTTCAGCCACCGAATTAGGGACCTCAACAACAACATTAGGCTTAATCTCAATCAAGGAAGCCACGTACACTTGTTGGCCCTTCTTCACTCTAGCCTTGAACTACTTGAATGGGCTTTGTCTCTGAATTTACCGCTTTTAACTTACTTGAACTCTTAGCCACCGTGAGTCCCAACTTTTCCACTTCGCGTTGAGACACGAAATTGTTCGTAGCATCACTACCCATCGTGGCCCTCACTTCTTGTCCATTTACTCGCACCTTCACATACAACAAGCCCTTTAATTGGATCTGCTTCTCCGTCGTGAGTGCATTAAGCAACAAAGGGGGTTCATGCGAGATGGGGCTTCACTAGACTCGGCATCATTCTCAGCACACAGTGCACCCAATTTTTCTTTCTTGGGACAATCTTGGGCTAAGTGGGGACCGTCGCACAAGAAACAACACTTGTTCTTGTTCTTCGATGTATCACCCTCACCTTTCTTGACCCCACCATAATTCTTTTTCTAACCCTCGTATTTCTTTCCAGCTTTCCCATCGGGCTTGTTTTTCTTACTGTTGTTTCCTTTCTTATTTTCCAAAGACGAACTAGCAACTCAATAATCAACAAGACCGTCAGCAGCCACCATGGCCATGGGTAGATCTTTCACGCCTTGTCTACGTAACTTGGCTTGAACCCAAGGCTGCATACCTGACAAAAAGTTAAACAACTTGTCCACTTCCGACATGTCCTTGATGTCCAACATCAATGAACTAAAATCTTTCACATAATCTGTCATAGTTTTGGTATGCCTCAACTTCTTGAGAGATTCTCAAGCCACCCATGCGGTATTACATGGGAGGAACTGATATTTCAATTCCTTTTTGAGGGATTCCTGTGTCTCAATTTGAGGCCTGCCAGCACTCGGATCATCCTTTATACAAGTTCGCCACCAAAGCTTTGCATCTCCAGACAGATACATGCTAGTAAAGGTAACTTGTTCCAACTTCAGCACATGAGCAGCCTTGAAGTACTGCTCAACATCCCACAAGAAATTCTCAAGTTCTTTTACACTCCGAGTGCCATTGAAGTAACCCGGTTCAAGGACTTTCACCTTCGAACCATTACCATTCTCAAACCGATTCGGGGCACTCCCCAATGCCCTCTTTGTTGGAAAAATCGAATCCGGTATAGAGTTACAGTGTAGCGAAAGTTTTAAAATTTTTGTGCCGTTTCCGGAAAAGAGTCTCATGATGCATATAACAATAAATTAAATTAATGATCAAGCGTACCTTAATTCTTGGATTCCGGAATCACTAGAGTGTTTGACCAACGTGTCTTCTATACTATTCTCGAGTTTCACGTCTCAGAGTGTGTGTGGGCACACGTTCTATGAATCCAAGCGACCGGTAATACTTTCCAAAATCTAAATCCTTCCCTATCAATTCCGATGTTCCTCGTTGAGAATATGATCCAACTTCTTTCTTCAAAACTATAAAATAGGAACTGGTTAGCCTCCTATGAAAATTATCACTCGATTTAACCTTCCTCACAGTTTTGATTCAATGAAATTTTCTCTCTTTTTCTTTCTCATAAGATAGCCGAATTTTGATGTGGAAGAAACCTAAATTGTTTTTCCTCTCACTTCAAAAAAAACGTTTTCCCTCTTGAAAAAAATACCACAAATTGGTTTTTCAAGAATCCCTTGCCTTTATATAGAAGTCCAATCCTTTTTCAAAATTCAACTCCTTAAAAATAATTAATAATTATTTTTCTGGATAAATTTTGAATCAAAAGATCATACAACTTTAAGGCTAGATTCATTGAACCTAAAAACGTTTTTCCAAGAGGAAATCTTCCCACAAAAAATTTGGCCACACTTGAAATTCAAGCTAGATTGATGGTTCAAATTTTAAATCAAGAATCTAGACTAGTCAAAAGATCCTAGTCCTATATAGATTCAAATTCCTTTTAAACCTTTTTGAATTTAAATAAGATTCACTTAATTGAATTAAATATTTTCCTCAAACATCAACCATATTTATTAATTTAAATAAATGGAATATTTGAAATTTTCCTCCTCTTAAAACCGTCCACAACTTTTTAAAGGAAAGAAAAAATTCATCAAATAATCTCCATTATTCAAATCAATTAATAATTTAATGTTAGGAATATATTTGAACAATTTTGAAACAAAATTTTATTCCCTCCACCTATCTAAAAACCGTGCATCATTTTTAGATTAGGAGAGAAAATTTGTTTTCCAAAATTAAATAATTCAAACACAATCTTATTTCCAAAATTCAAATTAACCAATCACATATTGACAAATCATTTGTCTATTAATTTCACATGTCCAATCTGTAATAACCGTCCTTTTTGATTGATTCATGATTTACTCATTGAGGAAAAATTATTGTTTGTGTGAAATGTTTGATATGATTTTATCAGATATATTTGAGTTCTTATAGCGTAATAAGACTCAAAACAACTTGTTTAGCTATGCATGATGCCTTTTAAGGAAAAAGGCAAAATTAGAATTTGTGACCTTGACCGGTTAAAGTTTGATCAAAAAAGTCAAAGATATGACTATGATGGTACTGTAGTATAGCAAGCAGTATAGAAATTATACTGTGAAAAACCGTCATCACGGATAAAATAGTAAGAATAAGGTTCAAGATCACTTTAGAAAAATCAAGCACAATATTTAGAACAATAATGGTTAAGTAGCTTGAAGTCAGATGAAAAAGTTTACGCAGTTAAAATTTTACGCAGATGAATTATGGACTGCAGTCCAGTATGGCAATACTGTTATAGTTGAAAACAGTATTTATAATATCTGTATTAGCATGAGGATGGACTGCATTTTAGGAGATAAGCCAAACGAGCCACTAAAGGTGGGACACCTCATCATGAGATAATTACATAATTTTTAGATTTTTTGAAAATTAAGGAAAGAATTGGAAACTTGGTCTCCAAGTCTCCTTGTTGGCCGGCCACCTCATGGTCCTTTTGGGCAAATATTTTGCTCATAAGGACTCATATGCAATTTTAAAGATAAAAATAAATCTAGAAAGAAAATAATTTTCACCTATAAATAGGTGATGGGGGGGGAGGCTTTTTAGTTCATTTTGTATGACCTTACCAAAACTCTTGCAAAATTTCTCCTCAACCTCTTTTCCCCCATAGCAGCCGAACCCCATAGGAAGAAAAACCAAGCTAGAGTGGTCGGATTTTTAGTAAAGGAAAGCTAGAAAAAAAATTCGGAACCCAAGCTTGAAATTCATCTCCAAGATCTAGAGGTAACCCTCTCAAAACCCTAAGCTTTTTAGTGAGTTTTGAGCAAAGTTTACGTGTATTTCAAGCATTGGATGTAAGAGCATAAGCTCACCATTTATGTTTATGTTCTAGATAGTTTACCTAGCATGTGCTTGATTTAGGTTTTGTGATCCTGATTTAGGATTTTGATGTTTGTTTATGATATTATGTGCTAAGTATGTAAGGTATGTAGAAATGCCTTGTATATGTTTGTTGTATGTCCCCACACACTTAAGAGGTTGTATGGTGTGATTGATTATGTGATTTTGATGAATGATGCAAGTAGGGTTTGTGGAAAACCCTAAAAACCCAAATTGGTAAATTTCACCAAATGGGTTTACGAGAATGTTGGAATGTTTGAGAATGAATGAATGATCGTAAGAACGTTAGATTATACGCTGCATGCTGGATATAGGCTCATGGTTGTGACCGTTTGAGGTAGGGTGTGCGTAATTGTACGTAAGAACGAACCGAAACCAAAACTGCCAGTTCGGGTGAAAACTGGGCAGTGATCTGTAAACGGTAATTTGAGGCCTATAGAGGCCGAATTTGAGAAAACTCAAAACTGAAAAGTTGTAGAAAATTTAAAATTATAGGGGGTAACATAGACAGTTTTTGAAAATAAAGCTCCAGAGGCCTTCATTTTTACAAAAACCCGAGCCTGGACCACCCAGACCTATGTACACGGCCAGGCAGATTCAACAAGGAAAAAGTATAAGTTAAAGGCAGAACTGGACTTTGAGCAAAACACAAAAGTTGTAGGGTTTTTCAAGATCTAAAACTTTCATAATTAAACTTTTTCAAAATCTAAACAGATTTCAAAATGAAACTGAATCTTAAAAACTGGGCAGAAAATAAGAAATTCCTGCACATGATTTTCAAAAAAGTGCATGCACAGGCAATTCCTGCATATGCACAAATAACTAGAATTATGAGACTGTTTTTCAGCAAACTCTTCTAAACTTAGACAGTTTTACTCAGAACAGTTTTTAAATGGTTAACCAAACCCAGTTTAGTACAATGAATAGTAATCGGAAAGATTACTAAAAATTAATTGGACCAAGTTTTCGAAACCCAATGGGTTACAAACTTTATATGTAAGATTTTGGATCCAAGGTTACTCATGATAACCAAATAGGATACCACTTTAATCATTGGGCCTTAGTAGCCCAATGGGCTTTTTAAGTTATACATAATTTGGGCCTACACCTTAGGTTACTAATAGTAACCTAATAAGATACCAAGTACTATTGGGCTTTGAGCCCAAAGTTCGTTAAGAAATCAAACAGGATACTGTTTGATTATTATTGGGACAGGTGCCCTAGGGTTACACTTACTAACCGAACATGATGTTATTAGAGTGTGTGAAGGGGGACATATAACTAGAGATTTCTCATGGATGTCGGTTAGGATACCAACATCTTATGTTATAGTTAAGAGTAAGATAGGAATATTCTTATCTTACATCCTTAATTGATAATAGGTAGTTAACCTGTTGTTGCGATCAATAGGAGCAACAAACTCAGGACGCACATAAGAGGTAAGTACAACTCCGCCTACAGCATAGACGGAAAATGTTTTACTGCTTATGTGATGTTAAGCTTAAGCATGTATGATATAGTGCATGTAATTTATGTCTTGATGATGTGATGCATATGATTTATGCCTTGATGATGTAGTACATATGATTTATGTTTTATCATTGTGGCATCATGACCCTTGCTCACTAAAGATAAATCACTCGGTGAGAATGAGAACCCAGTTTCAAGTAAGAAACTGTTGTAAAAGACTATTTTCAAGAAGAAAACTATTTTAAGAACAAGTTAAGGAAAGATTTCAAGTATGTTGGCAAGCAAGTTGCCTTGTGTCGTACCGACCCGCTCGTAGGTCGGTTTGTACCATGGTTTAAGTTGGAAATGGACGGGCCACCCCAACCACTCCATGGCAGCGCGCCACGGTATGTACACTTATGTTATGTAAGGGCCCAGGATATGTAAGCATAAGACATCATAATGAAAGCATAATTGGTTCATGTATTTTTCCATTATGAGATGTTTTGCGGGACAATAGTTGTACTTGCTGAGCGAAAGCTCATGTCTTACGTTTATGTTGTAGGTAAGCAACCTGTCAGCAATCTTTGATGCAAGGCGGTGGAGCGTGGCAAGGCTACCTGTGAAATTTTGGGATGGGAACCATTACGCGTTTTATTTTAATTATGTTTGACAGTTAAAATAAAATATTGAATGTACTAAAACGAGTTTGGTATTCAGTTCATCTATGTATATGTATATGTGTACATATTTATACCAGTAAGTATAGTATGAGTAAGTTCTCAAGATTTAAGTTATATATATATATAAAAAAAAATATTATTCCGTTTTTTTTTTCACCAAGTAAATAAGTAAGATAAGATAAGTAACTGTAACGGCCACGTTAGGCGGGTCATTACAGAGTTGGTATCAGAGCGGGTTTTCTACCATCCAATTTCACAGCCTGCCTGCCAGCGTCACTGTCATTGTAAGTAGGATTTACTTATGTGTATGAGTACTTACTATGTAAATGTAATATGGTAGAATTAACGTTATAGATCTGAGGCGTGTGGACGAGAATCGCGACACTGCTTAGGTCTTTCATGGGATGAGCCCATTGTTAATTGATGGGACTCGCAAGACTATATCGCTAGCAGGGTGGCTCGAGGATATGGAGATCATATTTCGAGTATGCCACATAGAAAGCGTAAATTCAAGTAGTGCTAGCCAGTAGGTGTCTAGCTGGAACCGCTAGGCTGTAGTGGCTAACATTAGGGCTACTCGTAATCTAAGGAGTTACATGAGTAGATTTTCATGCCCTTATTAACACGATATGGGCCAGTGCTGCCAAAGGTTTCAGGATACGATGCTATTATGGAGGTAGAGATAATAGCATATATGGTATAAGTAGCGGCCCGGAGCACGACTATCTACCGGCGCCTATCGATGATGTTGGCATTCCTGAGCCACTGTTCGAGAGAGGTCTGTTTCTGCCAAAGACCCTATTACAGCCGTCCCACTGTAGGAAATTCTGCCACAGGAAGTGGAGACCAACACAGATAACAAAAAAGTGGCTACTCCCGAGGATTCTCCAGTAATCATCATCGCCAATGATGATGATGAAGAAGACACTGAGGAAGAGATAGAAGAAGTCGAGGTTAACCCGGAGGAGATTTTATTTGGTAACAACGATTAGGACGTGTTCTCCGACGCGACGACCGAGTAGATCGTTAAGATACTATCTTTCAATCCCCGAATAATGCCTTTAAGTAGATAACATTTACTATCGTTAAGATAGCTATGGATTCCGTATCTATGAATCTTGATTTCTCCATCCATAAGTCATGCACCCAAAACACAAGTATATTGACCATGAATTAACAGTGTCTCACCTATAGTGCATTAAAGTACATAAGTCATGGATGCCAACTCAAGTAATCATTTCAGGATTAACATTAATGCAGGATGATAATCAAAGTGTCATTGATTCTTATAAACGGAAGTATTAAACCGAATCAATTAACACTTTAGGTCCAGTCTAATGTCATACCTCAATACTGGTATACATTAAAGTTTCTACTCGGAACCTATCCGATGGTCAAGACAAACCATCCCTCCAAGGAAGTAGACAACCTTTACAATCTTATCATAAATAAGATCCTCAAATCTTATTCCATCGATTGCAGACTATTTATTTAGACTTTTATCAAATTACCACATCTTCTAAGTATACCCCGTATACATATGGTAATCTGATATATTACCAACAGTCAAGGACTATTTTATGTTTGCTCAAAATAACCATACAATCAACAAATGAAAGTAAATAGGACACAACTTATTAAACACGAATAACCATCTCTTATTAATATTAAAATGTCATATTTACAGAAAATCCCTAATATTGATTTTCTATCCTTATGGCACATTTAGATCCCAACAATCTCCCACTTGGCCTAAGCGAGTAAATGTGACATATTACGCATCCCCATGCCTTCAACTTGTTCTTCGAATATTCTGACCACCAAAGTCTTCGTGAATGGGTCAGCAAGATTGTCCTCTGATGCGATTTTGCAAACCGTCACATTTCCACTCTCAACAAAGCCTCTGATGATGTGATATTTTCTGTCAATGTGCTTACTCCTCTTATGATGCCTTGGATCCTTGGTATTAGCTACTGCTGCACTATTGTCACATTAGAACACTATAGCTTTATCCATACCAGGAACGACCTCAAGGTCACTAAGGAACCTGCGGAGCCATACCGCTTCCTTTGATGCCTCACTGGCTGCCACATACTCGGCTTCCATGGTTGAGTCAACAATGCAAGATTGCTTAATACTCCTCCACACAACGGCACCACCTCCAAGGGTAAAAACAGATCTTGAAGTTGATTTCTTTGAATCCTGATCTGATTGAAAATCAGAACCTGTGTATCCTCTAGAAACAAGGTCCTGACCGGAATACACTAGCATATAGTCCCTTGTTCTCCGTAGATACTTGAGTATATGCTTCATCGCACCCCAATGGTTCGGTCTCGGATTCGACTGATATCGACTTACCATACCAATCGCAAAATAAATGTCAGGCCTAGTGCATAACATAGCGTACATAAGACTACCTACTGCTGATGCATAAGGTATATTTTTCATACACTCCCTTTCTTCTGATGTCTTGGGACAGTCATCTCTAGAAAGCTTGATTCCAATCCTGTGCACCTTTCTTGGAATCTTTCAGAGAAAACTTCTCAAGTACTTTATCAATGTATGAAGCTTGAGAGAGTGCTATCGTTTTGTTCTTTCTATCTCTAAAGAGTTGAATACCAAGAACATAACTAGCCTCTCCTAAGTCCTTCATGTCAAACTGTTTGGCTAACCAAACTTTGATAGATGATAATATTGTCACATCGTTTCCAATAAGCAATATATCATCCACATAAAGTACAAGAAAAATCACTTTCTCATTCTTGATACATTTATAAACACCTGGTTCATCAATGTTTTGTTCGAATCCATAGGTTTTGATCGCTTGATCAAACCTAATATTCCAAGAACGAGATGCTTGCTTTAATCCATAAATGGATTTAAGCAACTTGCATACCTTGTCTTCTTGGCCTTTTGCCTTGAACCCGTCTGGTTGTATCATATAGATATCTTCTTCAAGAGAGCCATTCAAGAAAACTGTCTTGACATCTATTTGCCAGATCTCATAATCGAGAGCAGCCGCAATGGATAAAAGAATGCGGATTGACTTGAGCATTGCTACAGGCGAGAAGGTTTCATCATAATCGATTCCTTCTTTCTGCGTTTAGCCCTTCGCTACAAGTCTTGCCTTGAAAGTTTTCACTTTCCTATCCACACCTCTCTTCCTCTTGTATACCCACTTACACCCAATCGGTTTTATGCCTTGGGGTAAGTCTACAAGTTTCCAGACCCCGTTGGAATCCATAGATTCCAAAGACTAGAATCAACATCCTCCATAGCTTCCTTGTACGTAGTCGGATCATCATGTTCTTTGAATTCTGCTTCAAAATCTTCACCATTGAACATGTACCTTTCAAGTTCCCTGATAATCCTCCCACTACGACGAAGCTCCCCTGGTTGTTGATTCTTTAGCGGTTTTTCCACAGGATTTTCTGTGACTTTAGGAACATCCAAACCCGAAGTCATCTCCTCAAGCACTACTTTGCTACGAGGTTTAAAGTCTTCTATGTAACTTTCCTCCAGGAATGTTGCATGTGTAGAAACGAAGACTTTATTTTGCTTCGGATTATAGAACAGACCACCTTTTGTCCCTTTTGGATAGCCAACAAACAAGCACACTTCTGATCGTGACTCCAACTTCTTCGCCTCCTTATCCAGGACGTGTGCCGGACAACCCAAAATTGGAATATGATTCAAATTAGGTTTCCTACTCATCCATAACTCGTAAGGAATTTTAGGAACCGATTTGGAGGGAACGTTATTCAGAAGATAGCTTGCAGTTTGTATGGCGTGTCCCCAAAATGACAAAGGTAATGTGGAGTAACTCATCATAGACCGGACCATATCCAATAGGGTCCTATTTCTTCTCTCAGCTACACCATTCTGTTGAGGAGTACCAGATGCAGTCAACAGGGATTGTATCCCAGTCTCTATCAAATATCCTAAGAACTCATCTGATAGGTATTCCCCACCTCGATCCGATCGAAGTGTCTTTATGGACTTACCTAATTGTTTCTCCGCTTCAGCCCGAAATTCTTTGAACTTGTCAAAGGCTTCGCGTTTGCGGGTCATCAAATAGACATATCCATACCTTGAGTAATCATCAATAAAAGTGATATAATACTCATACCCACCACGTGCTTCTATGTTTATGGGACCACAAACATCCGTATGCACTAGTTCTAAAAGTTCCTCGGCATGACCATCCTTGGCAGCAAAGTGCCGTTTAGTCATCTTGCCCTCCAAACAGGATTCACATTGTGGCCAAGGTTCAACCTCATACAAGTCAAGGCATTCCTCCTTTACCATCATTTGAATTCTGTTATGGCTTATGTGACCAAGTCGTAAATGCCAAAGATATGATTTGTTAGAGTGAGAAGACTTATGTCTTTTAGAGTTCTTTTCCAATTATGTATCAAGCAATGAGTGCATCTTAGGTTTGATAAAATAAAGATTTCCATGCATCCATCCATTACAGATAAGAGAATTTTTTTTCCTAATAACAACTTTATTATTAAAAGAAACTGCATAAGAATCTTTAATCAAACAAGCTACCGAAATTAGGTTCCTCTTGAAACTAGGAATATAAAAACAATGTCTCAAAACAATAAACCTAAATTCATCAAAATAAAGATGCACTTCTCCCACTGCTTCAGCTTGCACCAACGTCCTATCACCGGTTCTTAACGTGATGTCCTCCTCACGCAGACTTCTCATTACCTTGAACCCCTGCAGAGAAATACAAACATGGTTAGTGGCTCCAGAATCTATAACCCAATTGTCCTTAGATTCTTCCACTAAACAACCCTCAAGATACAGAACATCGAAATTACCTTTTTTATTTTGCATAGACAGGTATACTCGGCAATCCTTCTTGAAATGTCCTTTCTTCCCACAGTGAAAACACTTAACCTTTTTGGGATCCACCATCCGTTTCTTAGTCTTGGTAGACTTCTTAGAAGCAGGTGCATTCACCGCAGGCTTGTTCCCCTTGTTCTTCCCCTTTTCCTTCTTCCTTTTGGGATTAGGAGCAGGCAAACTAGGTTCAGCCATATTCACCTCAGCCTTATATCCAGTACCCTTAAAAATGTTCTCAAAGGCTTGCAACTCTTTCATCAATTCCGTTAAAGACATCTCCTTCCGGTTAAGGTTGTAGGATGCCTGAAACAAATCGAAATCCTTGGACAAGGTTTGGAAAACCATGACCAATTGAGTTGCAGAATCGATCTCAGCCCCATTTGTCTGAGCTTCAGACAAATAAGCCATGACTTTCATCATGTGCTCCTTGATGGGAGTTCCAACCTTCTGCCTGCAGTTCATGAGACCTTTGATAGCATCGGTCTTAGCCTGGATAGTTTGTTCACCAAACATTTCCTCCAGGTTATCCATGATCTGCCTAGCAATTTGATACTCTTCATGCTGTTTCTGGAGCACGTTAGACATGCTCGCCCAAATATAGCACATAGCACTTAGGTTGGAATTGTCCCAGCGCTCAAGCGCTACAAAATCCCTATCAGGAGCATCGATCGCAGGCGTAGGTGGTCTTGGTTGGGTTAGGATGAAACTGTGTTTCTCAAAGTTTAGGACGATAAGCAAGTTCCTTTTCCAATCATTAAAATTCTCGTCAGTTAATTTGTTTTGCGTAAGTATCACAGATAAAGGGCTCGACATTTTGATCTATAATAAGAAAACATGTAATAAGTTCCAACAAATATCCTATTAGTTTATAAAATATGGTTTTGTAATAAAACAAAAAGATTTATATGCAATCTAAATGTTCATGTGTAAAACCCTTAAAACACATACCTTACTACGATAATTCCTAGCTTCTGCTTTCTAAGCTACCGAGAGGTAGTCGTAGAATAACTAGCCAAGAACACGGACCCCTTCCGATTAATATATATTCGTCCATGGATCAAATTCCATTAAATAAATATTAACTATCGTTTATTTGGCCACTACTTTATATAACAGAGCCTCAAGGGAGGGTTAATAAATAAAGTAGCTTGAGTGTGTAACCATTGTTTCCAATTTTGAATCCATATTTTACATCCGCCACCGAGGGGTGATCTAAACAAAAAATATGCCCAAAATTGTTATCCTTTCGGAAATCCAAATCAGTGTGCGCTCTAGGTAAGATACCTATCCGAAGGGAATTCCCGAGTCAAAACCGAGTAGTAGGCACTACCATGCGTAACTATTGGACCAACGATAGAGGCCGTAAGTCTTAGTGTGTAAAACCTTCTCCCACTCATTCTTTTAAATTAGGGTTTTTGTTTTTCATGCATAAACAATATTTATTGAGTGGCACTCCCTAGTCTATATGCCATGTTATCAATACATCATGAAATAGTATAATATATTCATTTAGCAACACATCATCTATGGTTTGCAAAATATGTAAACAGCCGTGGATCATGATTCCATCCTAGAGAAAAGAAAATTGTAAAATTTACAAAAATTAACCGAAACATATATCGGCCTTCATTTGTAGATCCATGCCTTATATCCTTTTTCAATGTGTCTTCCTTCTCCAACGTCACATCTTTTCAAATTTAAAATTAAATTTAAATTTCAAAAAGATTATATGTGATTTTTATTTTAATCAAAATTACAAAATCTCAAAAATTTAAATAAAAAAAAATCTGGTTTATTAAATTTTAAAATTCAAAAAATTTGAAATTTCTAAATTTCAAATTTCAAATTTAAATTTCAAAATTTTAAAATTCATAATAATATCCATTAAATTTAAATTTAAATTTTTAATTTTGATTTCCAAATTATCAAGATCACATATCATTAGAAAATTAAATTTTCAAAAAGATTCTGTGATTTTTTTTTTATTTTATAAAAAAAAACATTTTTTAATTAAAAAATATTCCAAAAAATCACATCCTTTAAAAATTTCCATACCTTCGTTCATCTTCAATCTCCTCGAATCCATTGTAGCCTGAATTTTACAGAAAAATTCCTACGCCGTTTCCGGCTTACAAAAATTCTAGGAATTGAAAGATCGACCTTGTGGTGATTATAGACCGCATCTATTACACTTGAAAAACCTAGATACAAATTCTAACCTCTATGGAATCATGACCGGCAAAATTGAACAAGCATCAAATATTATAAAAATAATATTAAGCATTCATTCATCCATACATCCATTCATAATATATTTAACATACTCAAAATAAAACCTAGAGTGCTAACTCTCTAAAATATTTCATTAATGCATAGAGAGAAATTTATTTAATCAAATAATTTATGTTATATACATGATCATGAGTTGGCTCTGATACCAGTTGTTGGAAAAATCAGATCTGGTATAGACAGCGCAGCGGAAGTTTTAAAATTTTTGTGCCATTTCCGGAAAAGAGTCTCAAGATACATATAACAATAAATTAAATTAATGATGAAGTGTAATTTAATTCTTGGATTCCGGAATCACTAGAGCGTTTGACCAACGTGTCTTCTCTACTATTCTCGAGTTCCACGTCTCAGAGTGTGTGTGGGCACATGTTTTATGAATCCAAGCGACCGGTAATGCTTCCCGAAGTCTAAATCCTTCCTTCTCAATTCCGATGTTCCTCGTTGAGAATATGATCCAACTTCTTTCTTCAAAACTACAAAACAGGAACTGGTTAACCTCCTATGAAAATTATCACTCGGTTTAACCTTCCTCACAGTTTTCATTCAATGAAATTTTCTCTTTTTTTTTTCTCACAAGATAGCGAATTTTGATGTGGAAGAAACCTAAATTGTTTTTCCTCTCACTCAAAAAAAAAAAAAACGTTTTCCCTCTCGAAAAAAATACCAAAAATTGGTTTTTAAGAATCCCTTGCCTTTATATAGAAGTCCAATCATTTTTCAAAATTCATCTCCTTAAAAATAATTAATAATTATTTTTCTGGATAAATTTTGAATCAAAAGATCATACAACTTTAAGGCTAGATTCATTGAACCTAAAAACGTTTTTCCAAGAGGAAATCTTCCCACAAAAAATTCGGCCACACTTGAAATTCAAGCTAGATTGATGGTTCAAATTTTAAATCAAGAATCTAGACTAGTCAAAAGATCCTAGTCCTATCTAGATTCAAATTCCTTTTAAACCTTTTTGAATTTAAATAAGATTCACTTATTTGAATTAAATATTTTCCTCAAACATCAACCATATTTATTAATTTAAATAAATGGAATATTTGAAATTTTCCTCCTCGTAAAACCGTCCACAACTTTTTAAAGGAAAGAAAAAATCCATCAAATAATCTCCATTATTCAAATCAATTAATAATTTAATGTTAGGAATATATTTGAACAATTTTGAAACAAAATTTTCTTCCCTCCACCTATCTAAAAACCGTGCATCACTTTTAGATTAGGAGAGAAAATTTGTTTTCCAAAATTAAATAATTCAAACACAATCTTATTTCCAAAATTCAAATTAACCAATCACATATTGACAAATCATTTGTCTATTAATTTCACATGTCCAATCCTTTCTGGATTGCATGTTAGAGAGTACCATGTCTTAATAGACATTACTAAATTCCATTTAAATTTACCGATCTCATTAGGAACAAATCCCGAGATACTATACAGAACTATATGAGCTAATAGAGGGACCCGATGGAAATATGTAAAGACGCTCCTATAATTATGAAAAATTAATCCCAGATTAATTATTCATCAATTATCAACTTCAAAACTATTCCACTAAAAGTTTGAAGTTGAACTCCTGTTTACATATTGTATTACGAAAGCTTTCTTTCACGTAGTGCTTCTTCCATGATTTATTCATCTCTTGCTTAATCCCCATATGTTATCCATGATTGAATTAAGGACTTTTTCCGTTTTACCTTTTCAATCATTTTAACTTAAAGATCCATTATTCTCTATTGAAAGAATCACCAATTGTAAAACCATACAATTGGTAAACCACCAGAGAACACAAAGTAAACCGATGGCCAAGATCTTGTTATACTATCTTTCAATCCCCGAATAATGCCTTTAAGTAGATAACATTTACTATCGTTAAGATAGCTATGGATTCCGTATCTATGAATCTTGATTTCTCCATCCATAAGTCATGCACCCAAAACACAAGTATATTGACCATGAATTAACAGTGTCTCACCTATAGTGCATTAAAGTACATAAGTCATGGATGCGAACTCAAGTAATCATTTCAGGATTAAGATTAATGCAGGATGATAATCAAAGTGTCATTGATTCTTATAAACGGAATTATTAAACTGAATCAATTAACACTTTAGGTCCAGTCCAATATCATACCTCAATACTGGTATACATTAAAGTTTCTACTCGGAACCTATCCGATGGTCATGACAAACCATCCCTCCAAGGAAGTAGACAACCTTTACAATCTTATCATAAATAAGATCCTCAAATCTTATTCCATCGATTGCGGACTATTTATTTAGACTGTTATCAAATTACCACGTCTTCTATGTATACCCCGTATACATATGGTAATCTGATATATTACCAACAGTCAAGGACTATTTTATGTTTGCTCAAAATAACCATACAATCAACAAATGAAAGTAAATAGGACACAACTTATTAAACATGAATAACCTTCTCTTATTAATATCAAAATGTCATATTTACGGAAAATCCCTAATATTGATTTTCTATCCTTAGGGCATAGATCCCAACACTCTTCAATGCAACAACTTCTGTGTCCACGTCCTTCAAGTTCTCCTTGACAGTGTTGACAAATTTAGAGAAATCTTCAAACATGGACCGTAATCGAGATTTCAAAATCTTGTTGCTCGTTTTAAACTGACAAACTAACCGCATTGTCTGACATTGAAGCCCCGACAAAGTTCTCCAATCGAGAGACTCTCCGCTTCAATTCTTCCATTGCAGCAACGTGCCCTTCGAAACCTAATTGGTCTCTAATACCAACTGTCACAGGGACAGTCACCATGTCTGATTTTTCTCCCTGTGATGGCCTAAGGAATCACACTTAGTCAACCAATTCGAACCACACTAGGCACACACAAAGCGACGACAATAAGGAATCACAATAAACCCACGACACACGCAAACACAAGGCATAATCGTGTGGGAAATCTCATCCCAACCTTTATTACTACTCTCAATAAAGGTTACAAAGTGTTTTTACACAATTGTAGGATCATGACATGCCATGTCTCTGTAGACAATGTGAATATAAAGCCACACAAAGCCATGCAAGGTAGTTTACAACAATTATAACTACTTATAACCGCCTAGAGGTGTTGGACCAATCCAGTATGGCAATCTAGGTAAGCCTAGCTAGTTTTCAACTACTAGGCTTGTTATCTTGTTCTGAAGCACGCCACTTGTCCATCTGACTTGCCTTGATTCCCTCAGACTTCGCCACATGCCCCCATAGGATAAAGGGTGCTAGTAATCCCTTGTAACCACCACCCACATGTGTAATCTAACCAGGTGTCTAAGTCTCACGGGCCTTGGACCAACTCTTGCCCATTGGGCCCTCAAGACAACCATAAAGGCTAACCAGGGCCATCAGTATACACCCATTGAGCCATCTCTAGCCAAATCAGGTTCGACCCAAGGCCATGCCAACATATGACATGCCTTGGCATCATGCACAGTGGCCTTGGTGGTGAACCTAAACCAACCAAGCCACACTCCCGAGTCTCTAAAGGGATAACGAACCACCCCCACCAGAAGAAACCGATGTCCTCATCAAGAAGCAACTAAAATAGGCATTAATCTAATCTTCAAACTGCCACAAGGAAACAACTTTTTCCCAAGTAGCATCAGCAATGCCACTACCCTTCCATTGAACCAAATACTCAATTCTCCAATTCGTCTTGCTCGCCCCCAATGTTCTGTGATTAAGGATATTCTCAATCTCCTTATCAAACTCAACTCTGATTGTAGGAAGAGCTCTCTTCACTTGAGTTCGACTATTGCCCTCACCATCCTCATGGAATTGCTTAAGAAAACTCACATGAAATGTTGGGTGAGTTTTCAAACTTCAGGCATCTTTAACCAATAGGCAACATTCCCAACACGCTTCACAATTTCGAACGGGCCATCATATTTCGCAACTAGCCCCTTGTGGAACCGTTTATTAGTCACCTTTTTCCATATTTGAGGAGTAAGTTTCAACAACACTTTGTCTCTCACATGAAATCCAAAGGCATATGATGCTTATCAGCATACTTCTTTATTCTCTTAGCAGCCTTGCCTTAACTGTCTCGCGCTAGCTCCAGCAACTCAGTCTTGTCTCTAGCAAACCTATACGCAAGAGGGTAGCTTCCCTGGAACTTTTGCTTGGCTACCTCGTGAGGAGTCAAAGGCTATTGCCCCACCACCAACTCGGCAGGACTCAACCCTATGGCTGAGGATTTATGCACATTGTAACAGAACTGTGCAACATCAAGTAAATCAACCCAGTCCCTCTGACTTGCACTCACATAATGTCTCAGATACTCTTCTAGTAACTGATTCATTCTCTCGGTTTGGCCATCATTCTACAGATGATTGGCCATGGAAAACTTCAATTCAGACCCCATCATGTTGAACAAGGCAGTCCAAAACCGACTTGTGAATTGAGAATCCCTGTCACTGACAATATCTCTTGGCAAACCAAACAGTTTCACTACATGCTTGGCAATCAACTCAGCAACCACCTCGGCAGGACAAGCATGTGGTGCGGGAATGAAAATAACATACTTCGAGAACCGGTCAACCATAACTACCACCGAACTCATCCTCTTAACTTCCGGAAACCCCACAATGAAGTCCATAGAAATAGACTCCCATGAATTCTTGGCGATAGTAAAGGACTACAACAACCCTGCCTCATGTTTCCTCTCTAACTTATCCTTCTGGCAAACCACATAAGTCTTCATGTAAAACTCAACATCATCACCCATTTTCGGCCAAAAGTAAGACTTAGTCGGTAAAGGCAATATTCTTTCCGTACCTAGGTGACCTGCCCATCGAGAGGGTCATGCGTCTCCTGTAACAATTCTTTTCGAAGACCACCACCACTTGGCACAAACAACCTGTCACCCTTGGCATATAATAAGTCATCTTCAATTCGATATCTTTTAACCACACCCTCACTGATTTCCTGGTGAGGGAGCAGGCATTGCTCGACTCAACCTATTCGAAGCTGAAGCTGGAAATCAGTGAGGGTATGTTGAACCATTTTATGAAATCTTGAAACAGGGAATTCACTTCTCCTTTGGACTTCATTAAGCATACCCAAGTCATCCTAGTACAATCGTCAATAAAAGTAACAAACCAACGTGATCCACCTAATGTAGTAATTTTAGATGGACCCCAGACATCGAAATGTATGACCATAATTGGGATTGGACTTGGATTTCAAATTAATGGAAATGGAGTACAATGACTCTTTGCTAATTGACAAACTTTACATCGAAGACTAGAAACATCAATCTTTGCGAATAAACTAGCGAATAATCTTTTTAGGTACCTGAATGAAGCATGCCCCAAATGTTGATGCCCTACCTAAATGTCGGATTTCTTCTTCTCCCCCTCAGAGCAATTCACTGTAAAAGCTTGACGAAGTTTGTTGGAACTATGTGACATCAAGTCCAAGAAATATAGCCTCCCTCACCTAACACCATAACCAATCGTTTGCCTTGCTCGGATGTCCTTAAAGACAAAAAATTCAGGCCAAAAGATTACAACACATGAGAAGACTGTGGTTATTTGGGAGACAGACAAAAGATTATAATCTAAAAATAGAATAACTAAAAGAGAATCTAAATTCAAATTATTAGTGAGGGTTAAAGTTCCTTCCCGAACTACCATTGGTAGTAGAGACAAATTTTTGTGGAGATGGTTTAAGAGATGACACCTGTCTAGAATCGAATGTTATATAATCAGTAACACCAAAATCAATTATCCATGCACTATTTGAAACAGGTGAAGATATATTTAAACACTTATACCACCGTTATCTGCAGCTGATATCAATACTAAGGTCTTCCACTTCTGCAAATCACGACTATGATCCCACCATTTTGGATAACCTATCAATTCAAAGCATTGACTTTTAACCTGACCAGTTAGATGGCAAGGAGAACATCTGTAGTCTTTCAAAAGGTTGTGAGTACAACAATCAAAAAAAGATTTCGTCCCAAATGATTCACTTCCATCCCACTCATCCTTTTTTTTTTTTTTTTTCCTTTTTCTTTTTCTTTAATTTTTTTTTTTTTTTTTTTCCAATTAATAGCAACTCACTCAACTTACCCTTTTTTTTTTTTTTTTTTTTCAGAACGTGCTGCTGTGAAAAGCAGTATATTGAAAACCAAAACATATATTGAAACCAATATAAATATTGGAACCGTGTATTGGTTTCAAGATGAATCGTGCATGAGTCGGTGGGTTCGTGCCAGGCGACGAGCGATCGGCGAAGGCGACGAAGACGGTGACCAGCGACTGGCGACGGCGACTGGCGATGGGCGCGTCTCGTGGATCTGCAGTGGCGTTTCAGCAGCGGCGATGGAGATGAGCAGCGGTGAACGCTTGCTGTCCAGCGGCGAACGACGGCGACCGTCCCGAGTCTGCTACTGCAAAATTTCTATGTTGAAGCGGCGGCTGCACGATTGTGGGTTTTATTGTTTGTGGTCTGATTGTTTATTGTTTTGCGGTGGATCTGTTCTATATCAAGTAACTGAATCCCACAATAACAGGAAAGGAAATCTCAACATTTGACTACGTGTCGGTATCCAGCGTCAACTCCTCGGGGTCGTCGAAGGATCATGCGGTTGTTCATGTTAGTTTGGATTTGGATGTGAGGTTCGAATACTCCTCCATCCGACGCGTGTGATCTCACCATTCCATGGATGATTTCATGGTGTTGGTCAATTTCTAAATTTCTAGCTTCCGTTTAGATTACCGGTCGGATTTGAAATATTTAAATGAATTTGTTGACTTTTTAAAAATTAATTATAATTTTATTGATTTTTTAAAATAAGACAAAAATTTAACTGAAAAAATACAAATTAATTAAAGTTAAACTTAATTACGGAACAAAGTCCAATTCTTCAGAATTATGGGTTTTGATAAAATTATTAATGGAACGAAACCCAATGAGACTCACTCCCTGATAATTTTGCAGCAACCGAATTTATAACCTTTCTAGCCAAAAAAAAAAAAAAAGGGTAATGTTAAAAAAGGAAGAATCAACGAGAGAAAGTTGTATTGTCGCATGTTCAGTCTAGATTTAAAAGCCTACTTCTTCCTTTTAGCAAATAGAAGCTGCAACGCATTCACCAAAAAATAAATAAATTAGAAATAGAAACTGTAACGCTAAAGTTCGAACACAAAGAAGTAATGAAACCGAAGCAACATGGTTAAATCTAAGACAATTCATCATACGTTTAGTCTTCTCTCTAACTCTAGATTGGCGCTTTCATTTGTTTGGATGCTTAAGATAGTTATAATGATGAATGAAAAAGTAAATGCTCCAATAAATAATAACCAAATGTCAAATTCTTTATTGTACATTTGTTACGGTTGACGATAAATTTATCATCAAATTATTTAATATCTAATTAGTTTGGACTTGAAAATAACATTATATTATAGAGTAATTTTCCTTAACCGAATTAATAAAATTTAACATATGAATTATATATTGCAGTAAAGATGCCCTGAAATGGCTAAATATTAACATTACTTAAATTTTTTGCGAAAATAGTATAATCATCAAAATATGTAAAAGTACGTGAGTTGCATTCGTATAAAATAGGGAAACCTTCTCTTGCTAAATGAAATAAATATTCGAGAGGTGCTATTTAGCCCGAGTAGGCTATTTTTACTACCCATGTGTTTCCTCTGAATGCATGCCATAACTCACTCATGATGCCCCATGTCAAACAAATTTCTACAAAAAGATTCTCAATTAAAATAATCTCAGAATGTTGTAGATACTAGAAATCTACGGTTAAATCTCAATCAGGATTAGATTGTAAGAAAATTAACATACAGAAATTATTGGGGTCTTTGAACATCGTAGATGAAAATCAAAGAACAATCATAATCAGAAAATGAAACGGATAAATTAAAAATGAGAGTAGTAAAAGATATCAACACCGAAATTTAGAGAGGTTCACCGGCATATCGTAATGCATCCTCTAAGTTTGGCTTCACTATATATGGGTTTCTTTGTACAAAAGGTTACGGTTTCTGGGTATAATCCGATAGAATAACAATAAGCAAAGAGCTTCTTTTTCTTTTTTTCTTTTTAATTAGAAAAAGGGGATCCTCAAACCCGAGAAGTCTTCCTCTATTTATAGAGGAGAAATTATGGGTCCGAGTTTTTAGGATAGTAGTGGACGCTTCCCCACTAACCCGAGTAATGAACTCATACAAGAACATGGGCCAAAATGCCATGATTAATAATGGATCTAGCAGTTATGGAGACTGATTTATCACCGTTCGCTGTTCGTTAAATATGAGCATTAAATGACGAACCGATCATCCAAAACGACCAACAATGGTTGAGCATCACTCATCATTCGTTTTGTTAGGCCAAGTGCCTAACTGATTCACACTTGCTAAATTAACGGGTCTCAAGGAAACTAAGACCAAATGGTCAAGGACGACCATACGTCGTTCGTCACTCTTATTGCGAGTGATAATCGTTTGTTGGGCCGAGCCCAAATGTTCGAGAACACTTGATCCGTCGTGGTACATTGTTCATCGTTCATTGATCCAGCAGTCATGATGATCCAGTTATAACATTACGGGGAGACAAAGTCTGATCCCAATAGGTAGCCCCCCACTTTATCAAGCAACGATTCTTGATAGAGTGTTTGATACTCATCATTCGAGATGCATGCTGATCATCAGGGGTGTCAATCAAATGAGTCTGGTGAATATTGATGCTAGCCAATCACAGCTGTCGAGCCCTTTAGAAAAGGAATCTTCTTTACACATTGCAAGTGCTGATTGGAAAACCTGAAACGACGGTTACCTTTTTAAAATTTGAACAGCTGTGAAATAATTTCTCTGTGCGGGAATCTGAAAGCCTCATGATTCGTGTTGTTTGATAAGGCGTAATAGAAGCATTAGGCCATTTTGATCTACTCCCAGAGGTTATAACTCTTTGTCTCCCCCCCTTCTTTTCTTATTTCTTCGCTTGGAACCATCCGAAAAATCAGAGAGCAAGAGTTTTCAAATTCACCTGATTTTCAAGCAAGATCTCTTTTCCTTCTCGTTGTTTTATGTTTTTTTGATCCGAAAAGTTTGTGTCTCCACTATTTCTGAGTCATTTGAGGCTGGTTTTTACATTTTCAGTGGTTCAGTGATCTGGTTTGGGGATTTATGGTATTTTTTGAGTTTTTCTTTAAGTTTCTGTGTTGATTTTCTTCATGTTCATCCCAAGACTTATAGGATTTCAAAGGTTTAGGACTTAGATCTGAAGTTCTTTCATCATTAGTCCAAAATCCATTTGCGAGCTAATATGGATAAAGCGAGAGTTAAGAGACCACTGGAAGAGGACATCGAAATCCCAGCGAGCATCAATCTGGATAAGAGTGATGCTGAAGATGATGAACTAACATCCGTCATTTGACATTCGAGGGAGGGGTATGATTGCCTCCAAAAGAGAAAGGCACCGAGTCCAGCAATGAAGCATCGGAAAGGAGTTAAACGGCACCGGTATCAAGGGCTAGAACCCTTCCTATTCCTCCCATCGCTCGATTGAGCAAACCCCCACGACAAATAAGCACGAAGTCATTTTTACAAATGCTCTATCATTGGAATATTTATGTTAATCATCATCATTTTATATTGCAAGTAAGGAACTAAGGAAGCCTCCACCGAAAGCGCTTCTGTTCGAGGAGAAGCTCGAACGACTGCTTGCCAAGCCTAATTGAGATTGGGACAAAATTAACATCCCCCACAGGTTTAGACAGTTGAGCCTCTGGAAGGACTTCTTCGTAATCCCATCAAGTATAGCTAAATGAATTCCTTCCTGAGTTGATTGGTCATTCGTGATCAGAGGAGAGTTGAAGAGACTCTTCAGCACTCCGCTGTTCATCGAGCCACTTTCTGACAAATAGGCTTTGATTGTAGAATTAGCTTTGAACATGATGAAGATTGATTTTCCTTCCCCCAAAAAGATTCATGCAAAGAAACGGGTGGAGAAAGAGGCTGCGAAGGCAGCAGCAGCGATAAAGGCAACTGAGGCTGCTCAAGCTCTGACTCTGCATCCCTTTCCTCTCATCAAATCATCCCCTGAGCAATCAAACGGGCCAAAACAGCCCCCCTACCAAAAAGCAAAAGTTAGGCGAGAAGCTAAGGAAAAAGGCGACAATGAAGAAGAAAGAGCAAGTCAAGGCAATCGTTCCCAAATCGAGCAACGAGGCTTAAATCACAGAGGAGGAGGAGATGGATGTGGAAGTGAATTTGCTTCCAAGGACGAGCCTTCTCCACAACAAAAAAACTCGACGTTCAGATTATCCGTCAGTTACTTACTGATACTGATATAGATACGGTGAATGATAGTCGAAGACAAAAGCATCTTGACAAATTCACATGGGATGGTTTGAAGGTTTATTTGCCTTATTCCCTCATTCCTACTTTTGTGATTGATTACATTGCTTAAACATGCTATTTTGCAGTGCATTCTCAGAGGAATGGGGTTAATATACCATTCCACCGGCGAATCAGAGAGCTTAAAGCAGTTGATAAGGAGCGTGCAGAAAAGCTGTTAGACATTGAATGCAAGTGCAGATGGTTTGATCACGGAGCTTCATACTCTTAGCCAAACAGTAAAAGAGGTAGCTGAGATAAAGAAGACTATGGTCAACAGGTACGACAAAGCAAAGGCTGAGAGCTGTGCCCTAAGAAAGTCGATCAAACAGAAGGATAAGGATATCACAGGGCTCGTTACTCACATCGTGGGCAAATACGAGAAGGCTACTCTCAAAGCTCGTTACAAGCTCTTGAAGGAGTATAAGCAAGGCCTTCATGTAGACGCTGTGGTTGTCTAGGAAATCAAACTGTACAAGGAATCTCTTGCTGAAGTTGAAGCCTAAACGTATGCCCCTAAAACGAACGTCAAGCCATCGACTGTAGTTGTTCCCGCAACAACTGACGAGATTAACCCCGTCGCTTTCAAGCCTTCTACAATTGACGGACCCAAAGACGACCCCTCAGAATCCGAGAAGGTTACGAAGCACTAAACATTTTTTTTTGTTTTGTAATTTTTGGCTTGCATGCCAATTTACTTTGAATAGTGGGCATCATGCCTTGGTTATTCAAATGTTGGGTTTCGAGCCCTTAGTCTATAGTGATTTTATTCTTCCAAGATTTGTCGTTAAGTTACTTCCATGTCTTGCATTGTTTAAATGCTTTGAAGTAATGTGAGCGACGAACCAATCTGGGGTTTTTATATTGGCTGCAAAAATAGTAAAGGGGGCCATTGATCCCAACTCGTCGAATGTCGAGTGAGACATAATCGGACAATTTCCAACGAGCTTTATCAAAATTTTTTTTTTGAACTCATTGGGACCAGATGTCATGATGGTCTAACAATCGAACGCAAAAAGTGTTGGGATCTAAATGTGCCATAAGGATAGAAAATCAATATTAGGGATTTTCTGTAAATATGACATTTTGATATTAATAAGAAAAGGTTATTCATGTTTAATAAGTTGAGTCCTATTTACTTTCATTTGTTGATTGTATAGTTATTTTGAGCAAACATAAAATACTCTTTGACTGTTGGAAATATATTGGATTACCATATGTATACGGGGTATACATAGAAGACGTGGTAATTTGATAACAGTCTAAATAAATAGTCCGCAATCGATGGAATAAGATTTGGAGATCTTATTTATGATAAGATTGTAAAGGTTGTCTACTTCCTTGGAGGGATGGTTTGTCTTGACCATCGGATAGGTTCCGAGTAGAAACTTTAATTTATACCAGTATTGAGGTATGACATTGGACTGGACCTAAAGTGTTAATTAATTCGGTTTAATAATTCCGTTTATAAGAATCAATGACACTTTGATTATCATCCTGCATTAATCTTAATTCTGAAATGATTACTTGAGTTCGCATCCATGACTTATGTACTTTAATGCACTACAGGTGAGACACTGTTAATTCATGGTCAATATACTTGTGTTTTGGGTGCATGACTTATAGATGGAGAAATCAAGATTCATAGATACGGAATCCATAGTTATCTTAACGATAGTAAATGTTATCTACTTAAAGGCATTATTCGGGGATTGAAAGATAGTAAAACAAGATCTTGACCATCGGTTTACTTTGTGTTCTCTGGTGGTTTACCAATTGTATGGTTTTATAATTGGTGATTCTTTCAATAGAGAATAATGGAACTTTAAGTTAAAATGATTGAAAAGGTAAAACGGAAAAAGTCCTTAATTCAATCATGGATAACATATGGGGATTAAGCAAGAGATGAATAAATCATGGAAGAAGCACTACGTGAAAGAGAGCTTTCGTAATACGATATGTAAACAGGAGTTCAACTTCAAAATTTTAGTGGAATAGTTTTGAAGTTGATAATTGATGAATAATTAATCTGGGATTAATTTTTTACAATTATAGGAGCCTTTTTACATATTTCCATCGGGTCCCTCTATTAGCTCATATAGTTCCGTATAGCGTCTAGGGATTTGTTCCTAATGAGATCGGTAAATTTAAATGGAATTTAGTAATGTCTATTAAGACATGGTACTCTCTAACATGCAATCCAGAAAGGATTGGACATGTGAAATTAATAGACAAATGATTTGTCAATATGTGATTGGTTAATTTGAATTTTGGAAATAAGATTGTGTTTGAATTATTTAATTTTGGAAAACAAATTTTCTCTCCTAATCTAAAAGTGATGCACGGTTTTTAGATAGGTGGAGGGAAGAAAATTTTGTTTCAAAATTGTTCAAATATATTCCTAACATTAAATTATTAATTGATTTGAATAATGGAGATTATTTGATGGATTTTTTCTTTCCTTTAAAAAGTTGTGGACGGTTTTACGAGGAGGAAAATTTCAAATATTCCATTTATTTAAATTAATAAATATGGTTGATGTTTGAGGAAAATATTTAATTCAAATAAGTGAATCTTATTTAAATTCAAAAAGGTTTAAAAGGAATTTGAATCTAGATAGGACTAGGATCTTTGACTAGTCTAGATTCTTGATTTAAAATTTGAACCATCAATCTAGCTTGAATTTCAAGTGTGGCCGAATTTTTTGTGGGAAGATTTCCTCTTGGAAAAACGTTTTTAGGTTCAATGAATCTAGCCTTAAAGTTGTATGATCTTTTAATTTAAAATTTATCTAGAAAAATAATTATTAATTATATTTAAGGAGATAAATTTTGAAAAAGGATTGGACTTCTATATAAAGGCAAGGGATTCTTGAAAAACCAATTTTTGGTATTTTTTCAAGAGGGAAAACGTTTTTTTTTTTTTTTTGGAGGGAGAGGAAAAACAATTTAGTTTTCTTCCACATCAAAATTCGGCTATCTTGTGAGAAAGAAAAAGAGAGAAAATTCCATTGAATCAAAACTGTGAAGAAGGTTAAACCGAGTGATAATTTTCATAGGAGGTTAACTAGTTCCTGTTTTGTAGTTTTGAAGAAAGAAGTTGGATCATATTCTCAACGAGGAACATCGGAATTGAGAAGGAAGGATTTAGACTTCGGAAAGCATTTCCGGTCACTTGGATTCATAGAACGTGTGCCCACACACACTTTGAGACGTGGAACTCGAGAATAGTAGAGAAGACACGTTGGTCAAACGCTCTAGTGATTCCGAAATCCAAGAATTAAGGTACGCTTGATCATTAATTTAATTTATTGTTATATGCATCATGAGACTCTTTTCCGGAAACGGCATAAAAATTTTAAAACTTTCGTTGCGCTGTAACTCTAAACCGGATCCGATTTTTCCAACAAAAAGAGCGAACTGAGCACCGAAATGATTTATTTGATCAATCAAATAGTTGGAAGCTGAATGAATGAAAAGATAGTTCACGAATGATCAAATAATCAAATCATTTAGGATGCTAAATGAATAAGCAATTGTGAAAGAAAGCCAGACTTAGGCAGTGGTCGGTCCTAATTACAAGTCCTTTAAAATGGTACAAAGAGTTTAATTCCTTGTGCCCAGGACCAGAATCGGATGATGAATTATGAACTAAAATGGAAACCATCATGTTTGTGATTTGGGGAATAGGTTTTTGTTTTGATAAAGGGGCTACATTCGTTTATTGTCCACAAGCTACCTACGTACCCATGTGTAGGGATCAAGCCAAACGTAGTTCAATGGTACAATGTGATTGTTTTAATGATGTGACTGGACATGCTTAAATGTTCACGAGCTGTTTACGTACCCACATATAGGGATCAAGTCAAACTTAGTTCACTAATACAATGTGTCTTAAGCATCAACCTATGTGGTTCAAAAAAGCATCGAACATTGGATGTAATGGATCGAGCCTTCACAAAATGAAAACATAGGAAATTAAAAATTATAAGAATTTGCGCGAAATTACAAGTAATATTTCCTAAGGTGATGAACGTTCCAACTACGAAGTACTTCAACACCGTCAAGCATTTCAAGATGGTAGATGCCATAACGAATGATCTTCAAGACTCTGTATGAACCCTCCCAATTAGCCCCCAATTTTTCAGCGTTTGGTTTGGCGGTGTTCTAGAAGACTTTGCGAAGCACCAAGTCTCCTTCATTAAACATTCGAGGACAAACTTTTGAGTTGTAATAGCGTGTGACTGATTGTTGATAGTTTGTCATGCGTATGAGGGTTTGATCCCGTCTTTCGTTGAGTGTATTGAGACCGTCATTGAGCATCTCCTAATTCTGCTCTTCGTTTTCAAAAGATAGTTGGCATCAAAGTGTGGGGACACCGAACTCTTTTAGGATGAGTGCCTCTACTCCAAAAGTTAGCGAAAATGGAGATTTTTCGGTTGCACTTCTTAGGGTGGTCCTGTAAGCCCATAGGACGCCATGAAGCTCGTCTGCCCATCTCCCTGTGCGAACCTCGAGCTTTTTCTTTGGTTTCTGGACAATCATTTTGTTTGTTGCTTCGTCTTGTCTATTGCCTTGCGGGTACCTTAGAGTGGAATAGCTTAGCATGATCTTCTATCATTTGCAGAACTTACTAAAGTTATCCAAAATGTACTACAATCCATTATTAGTCACGGTCTCCTGAGGCACGCCAAATCTGCAGATTATATTTCTCCAGATGAAGCTTTCGACGTCCACATCTTTTACCTCTGTGTACGCCTTAACTTCGACCCACTTAGTGAAATAATCAGTGAGGATAAGCAAGCATTTATGTTGGCCGGTTGCTCATGGTAGTGGACTAATGATGTCCATTGAGTACTTCATGAACGGGTAAGGGGATCCAATGCTTAACAGTCGCTCTGTCGATTTATGGATGACTGGAGAGTGCCGTTGGCACTTGTCACATTGTTTGACCATAGCATCATTGTCGATGAGCATGGTAGGCTAGTAGTAACCTTGGCATTTCTTCTTGTTGCATAAAGACCTCCCTCTGGAATAGTTCCCACATTCACCTTCGTGAATCTCTTTCAGGAAATAGGCCACTTTATGCTCGTGAAGGCAACAAGCGAAGGGACTATTAATGACTTTCAATATAATGTGCCGTTGATGAGTGAAAAACGAGCAGCTTTGGTTCTTATCTTATGGGCTTCGTATTTGTATTTCGGCAATGATTTGTCCTACAAATACATAATGATCGGTATTCTCCAATCTTCTACATTTACTTCTATAGTGATGGCTGATCCCAACTCGATACTTGGCTTCTCAATGTACCCAATGGGGATTGTTCATCGTAGGCTCGGTACGGATGTTGAGCTGAAACTCGCCAAGGCATCTGCTTGGGTGTTCAAGTTTCGCGGGACCTAATGGATGGCACATTCATCAAAATGAGCTTTGAGTGATTGCATGACCACCAGATAGGATTCAATCCTAGAATCCTACGTGGTGTATTCCCCAAGTACTTGGTTCATGATGAGCTATGAATCGCTTTGGATTTTGAGCCTGCAAGCCGCCAATGCCTTTGCTAATCGTAGCCCAGCTATCAGAGCTTCGTACACAGCTTCATTGTTGGAAACCTTGAATCCCAGTTGGAATGATTATTCGATGACCTCGTTTGTTAGAAAAATCGGATCGGTAATCAGAGTTACGGCGCAGCGGAAGTTTTAAAAATTTTTATGCCGTTTCCGGAAAAGAATCTCATGATGCATATAACAATAAATTAAATTTATGATCAAGCGTACCTTTATTCTTGGATTCCGGAATTACTAGAGCGTTTGACCAACGTGTCTTCTCTATTATTCTCGAGTTCCACGTCTCAGAGTGTGTGTGGGCACACGTTATATGAATCTAAGCGACCGGTAATGCTTTTCGAAGTCTAGATCCCTCCTTCTCAATTCCGATGTACCTCGTTGAGAATATGATCAACCTTCTTCCTTCAAAACTGCAAAACAGGAACCGTTTAACCTTCTTATGAAAATAATCACTCGGTTTAACCTTCCTCTCAGTTTTGGTTCAATAGAATTTTCTCTCTTTTCTTTCTCACAAGATAGCCAAATTTTGATGTTCCGGAAAACTAAATTTTTTCCTTTTCTCCAAAAACGTTTTTTGCTCTTGAAAAATTACCAAAATTTTTTTTTCATGAATCCCTAGCCTTTATATAGAAGTCCAATCCTTTTTCAAAATTCATCTCAAAAAAAAAAAATTATTATTATTATTTTTCTGGATAAATTTTGAATCAAAAGATCATACAACTTTAGGGCTAGATTCATTGAACCTAAAAACGTTTTTCAAAGAGGAAATCTTCCTCAAAAAATTCGGCCACATTGAGTTTGTTAAGCTAGATTGGTGATTCAAATTTTAAATCAAGAATCTAGACTAGTCAAAAGATCCTAGTCCTATATAGATTCAAATTCCTTTTAAACCTTTTTGAATTTAAATAAGATTCACTTATTTGAATTAATATTTTCAATAAACATTAACCATATTAATTAATTTAAATCAATGAAATATTTCAAATTTCCTTTCCTAAAAAAAAAACGTGAACCACTTTTAATTAGGAAAGAAAAATACATGAAATAATCTCCATTATTTAAATCAATTAATAATTTAATGTTAGGAATTTATTTGAATAATTTTGAAACAAAATTTTTCTTCCCTCCACCTATCTAAAAACCATGCACCTTATTGAGATTAGGAGAGAAAAATTTATTTTTCCAAAATTAAATAATCCAAACACAATCTTATTTACAAAGTTCAAATTAACCAATCATATGTTGACAAATCATTTGTCTACAAATTTTACATGTCCAATCCTTTCTGGATTGCATGTTAGAGAGTAACATGTCTTAATAGACATTACTAAATTCTATTTAAATTTACCGATCTCATAAGGAACAAATCCCGAGACGCTTTATGGAACTATGCGAGCTAATAGAGGGACCCGATGAAAATATGTAAAGAGGCTCCTATAATTGTGAAAAATTAATCCCAGATTAATTATTCATCAATTATCAACTTCAAAACTATTCCACTAAAAGTTTGAAGCTGAACTCCTGTTTACATACCGTATTCGAAAGCTCTCTCACGTAGTGCTTCTTCCATGATTTATTCATCGCTTGCTTAATCCCCATATGTCATCCATGATTGAATTAAGGACTTTTTCCGTTTTACCTTTTCAATCATTTTAACTTAAAGTTCCATTATTCTCTATTGAAAGAATCACCAATTATAAAACCATACAATTGGTAAACCACCAGAGAACACAAAGTAAACCGATGGCCAAGATCTTGTTATACTATCTTTCAATCCCCGAATAATGCCTTTAAGTAGATAACATTTACTATCGTTAAGATAGCTATGGATTCCGTATCTATGAATCTTGATTTCTCCATCCATAAGTCATGCACCCAAAACACAAGTATATTGACAATGAATTAACAGTGTCTCACCTGTAGTGCATTAAAGTACAAAAGTCATGGATGCGAATTCAAGTAATCATTTCAGCATTAAGATTAATGCAGGATGATAATCAAAGTGTCATTGATTCTTATAAACGGAATTATTAAACCGAATCAATTAACACTTTAGGTCCAGTCCAATGTCATACCTCAATACTGGTATACATTTAAGTTTCTACTCGGAACCTATCCGATGGTCAAGACAAGTATATTGACCAATATACAAGACAAGTATATTGGCCAAAACACAAGTATATTGACCATGAATTAACAGTGTCTCACCTGTAGTGCATTAAAGTACAAAAGTCATGGATGCGAATTCAAGTAATCATTTCAGGATTAAGATTAATGCAGGATGATAATCAAAGTGTCATTGATTCTTATAAACGGAATTATTAAACCGAATCAATTAACACTTTAGGTCCAGTCCAATGTCATACCTCAATACTGGTATACATTTAAGTTTCTACTCGGAACCTATCCGATGGTCAAGACAAACCATCCCTCCAAGGAAGTAGACAACTTGTACAATCTTATCATGAATAAGATCCCCAAATCTTATTCCATCGATTGCGGACTATTTATTTAGACTGTTATCAAATTACCACTCTTCTATGTATACCCCGTATACATATGGTAATCTGATATATTACCAACAGTCAAGGAGTATTTTATGTTTGCTCAAAATAACCATACAATCAACAAATGAAAGTAAATAGGACACATCTTATTAAACATGAATAACCTCCTCTTATTAATATCAAAATGTCATATTTACAGAAAATCCCTAATATTGATTTTCTATCCTTAGGGCACATTTAGATCACAACAATCTCCCACTTGCCCTAAGCGAGTAAATGTGACATATTACGCATCCCCATGCCTTCAACGTGTTCTTCGAATCTTCTGGCCACCAAAGTCTTCGTGAACGGGTCAGCAAGATTGTCCTCTGATGCGATTTTGCAAACCGTCACATTTCCACTATCAACAAAGCCTCTGATGATGTGATATTTTCTGTCTATGTGCTTACTCCTCTTATGATGCCTAGGATCCTTGGTATTAGCTACTGCTGCACTATTGTCACAGTAGAGCACTATAGCTTTATCCATACCAGGAACATCCTCAAGATCACCAAGGAACCTACGGAGCCATACCGCTTCCTTTGATGCCTCACTGGCTGCCACATACTCGGCTTCCATGGTCGAGTCAGCAATGCAAGATTGCTTAATACTCCTCCACACAACGGCACCACCTCCAAGGGTAAAAACAGATCCTGAAGTCGATTTCCTTGAATCTTGATCTGATTGAAAATCAGAATCAGTGTATCCTCTAGGAACAAGGTCCTGACCGGAATACACAAGCATATAGTCCCTCGTTCTCCGTAGATACTTGAGTATGTGCTTGACCGCACCCCAATGGTTCGGTCCCGGATTCGACTGATATCGACTTACCATACCAACCGCAAAACAAATGTCAGGCCTAGTGCATAACATAGCGTACATAAGACTACCTACTGCTGATGCATAAGGTACGTTTTTCATACGCTCCCTTTCTTCCGATGTCTTGGGACAGTCATCTCTAGAAAGTTTGATTCCAATCCTGAAAGGTTGGGCACCTTTCTTGGAATCTTTCATAGAAAACCTCTCAAGTACTTTGTCAATGTATGAAGCTTGAGAGAGTGCTATCGTTTTGTTCTTTCTATCTCTAAAGAGTTGAATACCAAGAACATAACTAGCCTCTCCTAAGTCCTTCATGTCAAACTGTTTGGCTAACCAAACTTTGACAGATGATAATGTTGCCACATCGTTTCCAATAAGTAATATATCATCCACATAAAGTATAAGGAAAACCACTTTCTCATTCTTGATACATTTATAAACACATAGTTCATCAATGTTTTGTTCGAATCCATAGGTTTTGATCGCTTGATCAAACCTAATATTCCAAGAACGAGATGCTTGCTTTAATCCATAAATGGAACTTGCATACTTTATCTTCTTGGCCTTTTGCCTTGAACCCGTCTGGTTGTATCATATAGATATCTTCTTCAAGAGAGCCATTCAAGAAAGCTGTCTTGACATCCATTTACCAGATCTCATAATCGAGAGCAGCCGCAATGGATAAAAGAATGCGGATTGACTTGAGCATTGCTACAGGCGAGAAGGTTTCTTCATAGTCAATTCCTTATTTTTGCGTATAGCCCTTCGCTACAAGTCTTGCCTTGAAAGTTTCCACTTTCCCATCCACACCTCTCTTCCTCTTGTATACCCACTTACACCCAATCGGTTTTATGCCTCGGGGTAAGTTTACAAGTATCCAGACCCCGTTGGAATCCATAGATTCCATCTCGGTGTTCATAGCTATTTGCCAAAGACTAGAATCAACATCCTCCATAGCTTCTTTGTACGTAGCCGGATCATCATGTTCCATGGATTCTGCTTCAAAAACTTCACCATTGAACATGTACCTATCAGGTTCCCTGATAATCCTCCCACTATGACGAAGCTCCCCTGGTTGTTGATTCTTTAGCGGTTTTTCCACAGGGTTTTCTGTGACTTTAGGAACATCCAAACCCGAAGTCATCTGCTCAAGTGCTACTTTGCTACGAGGTTTAAAGTCTTCTATGTAACTTTCCTCCAGGAATGTTGCATGTGTAGAAACGAAGACTTTATTTTGCTTCGGATTATAGAACAGACCACCTTTTGTCCCTTTTGGATAGCCAACAAACAAGCACACTTCTGATCGCGACTCCAACTTCTTCACTTCCTTATCCAGGACGTGTGCTGGACAACCCCAAATTCGAATATGATTCAAATTAGGTTTCCTACTCGTCCATAACTCGTAAGGAGTTTTAGGAACCGATTTGGAGGGAACGTTATTCAAAAGATAGCATGCAGTTTGTATGGCGTGCCCCCAAAATGACAAAGGTAATGTAGAGTAACTCATCATAGACCGGACCATATCCAATAGGGTCATATTCCTTCTCTCAGCTACACCATTCTGTTGAGGAGTACCAGGTGCAGTTAATTGGGATTGTATCCCATTCTCTATCAAATATCCTAAGAACTCATCCGATAGGTATTCCCCACCTCGATCCGATCGAAGTGTCTTAATGGACTTGCCTAATTGTTTCTCCGCTTCAGCCCGAAATTCTTTGAACTTGTCAAAGGCTTCGCTTTTGCTGATCATCAAATAAACATATCCATACCTCGAGTAATCATCAATAAAAGTGATATAATACTCATACCCACCACGTGCTTCTATGTTCATGGGACCAAAAACATCCGTATGCACTAGTTCTAAAAGTTCCTCAACACGACTGTCCTTGGCAGCAAAATGCCGTTTAGTCATCTTGCCCTCCAAACAGGATTCACATTGTGGCCAAGGTTCAACCTCATACAAGTCAAGGCATTCCTCCTTTACCATCCTTTGAATTCTGTTAAGGCTTATGTGACCAAGTCGTAAATGCCAAAGTTTTGATTTGTTAAAGTGAGAAGACTTATGTCTTTTAGAGTTCTTTTTCAACTCTGTATCAAGCAGTGAGTGCATCTTAGGTTTGATAAAATAAAGATTTCCATGCATCCATCCATTACAGATAAGAGAATTGTTTTTCCTAATAACAACTTTATTATTAAAAGAAACTGAATAAGAATCTTTAATCAAACAAGCTACCGAAATTAGGTTCCTCTTGAAACTAGGAACATAAAAACAATGTCTCAAAACAATAAACCTAAATTCATCAAAATAAAGATGCACTTCTCCCACTGCTTCAGCTCGCACCAACGTCCCATCACCGGTTCTTAACGTGAAGTTCTCCTCATGCAGACTTCTCGTTACCTTGAAACCCTGTAGAGAAATACAAACATGGTTAGTAGCTCCAGAATCTATAACCCAATTGTCCTTAGATTCTTCCACTAAACAACCCTCAAAATACAGAACATCGAAATTACCTTTTTGCTTTAGCATGGACAGGTATTCTCGACAATCTTTCTTGAAATGTCCTTTCTTCCCACAGTGAAAACACTTAACCTTTTTGGGATCCACCTTCCGCTTCTTAGTCTTAGTAGACTTCTTAGTAGCAGGTGCATCCACAGCAGGTTTCTTCCCCTTGTTCTTCCCCTTTTCCTTCTTCCTTTTGGGATTAGGAGCAGGCGAACTAGGTTCAGCCACATTCGCCTTCAGCCTTAGATCCAGAACCCTTAAAAATGTTCTCAAAGGCTTGCAACTCTTTCACTAATTCCGTTAAAGACATCTCCTTCCTGTTAAGGCTGTAAGATGCCTGAAACAAATTGAAATCCTTGGACAAGGTTTGGAAAACCATGACCAATTGAGTTGCAGAATCGATCTCAGCCCCATTTGTCTGAGCTTCAGACAAATAAGCCTTGACTTTCATCATGTGCTCCTTGATGGGAGTTCCAACCTTCTGCCTGCAGTTCATGAGACCTTTGATAGCATCAGTCTTAGCCTGGATAGTTTGTTCACCAAACATTTCCTCCAGGTTATCCATGATCTGCCTAGCAGTTTGATGCTCTTCATGCTGTTTCTGGAGCACGTTAGACATGCTCGCCCGAATATAGCACATAGCACTTAGGTTAGAATTGTCCCAGCGCTCAAGCGCTACAAAATCCCTATCAGGAGCATCGATCGCAGGCGTGAGTGGTCTAGGTTGGGTTAGGACGAAACTGTGTTTCTCAAAGTTTAGGACGATAAGCAAGTTCCTTTTCCAGTCATTAAAATTTTCGCCGGTTAATTTGTTTTGCGTAAGTATCACAGATAAAGGGCTCAACATTTTGATCTATAATAAGAAAACATGTAATAAGTACGAGCAAACATCCTATTAGTTTATAAAATATGGTTTTGTAATTAAACAAAAAGATCTATATGCAATCTAAATGTTTATGTGTAAAACCCTTAAAACACATACCTTACAACGATAATTCCTAGCTTCCACTTTCTAAGCTACCGTGGGGTAGTCATAGAATAACTAGCCAAGAACATGGATCCCTTCCGATTAATACATATTTGTCCATGAAACAAATTCCATTGAATATATATTAACTATCATTTATTTGGCCACTACTTTATATAACAGAGCCTCGAGGGAGGGTTAATAAATAAAGTAGCATGAGTGTGTAACCATCGTTTCTAATTTTGAATCCATATTTTACATCCGCCACCGAGGGGTGATCTAAACATAAAATATGCCCAAAACCGTTATCCTTTCGGAAATCCAAATCAGTGTGCGCTCTAGGTAAGATACCTATCCGAAGGGAATTCCCGGGTCAAAATCGAGTAGTAGGCACTACCATGCGTAACTATTAGACCAACGATAGAGGCCGTAGGTCTTAGTGTGTAAAACCTTCTCACACTCAATCTTTTAAATTAGGGTTTTTATTTTTCATGCATAAACAATATTTATTGAGTGACACTCCCTAGTCTATATGGCATGTTATCAATACATCATGAAATAGTATAACATATTCATCTAGCAATTCATCATCTATGGTTTGCAAAATATGTAAATAGTCGTGGATCATGATTCCATCCTAGAGAAAAGAAAATTGTAAAATTTACAAAAATTAACCGAAACATATATCGGCCTTCATTTGTAGATCCATGCCTTGTATCCTTCTTCAATGTGTCTTCCTTCTCCAATGTTACATCTTTTTAAATTTAAATTTAAAATTTAAATTTCAAAAAAGATTATATGTGATTTTTAATTTCAATCAAAATTATAAAATCTCAAAATTAAAATAAAAAATCCGGTTATTTAAATTTTAAAATTCAAAAATTTGAAATTTCAAAATTTCAAATTTAAATTTCAAACTTTTAAAATTTATAATAATATCCATTAAATTTAAATTTAAATTTTTAATTTTGATTTCCAAATTATCAAGATCACATATCATTGGAAAATTAAATTTTCAAAAAGATTTTGTGATTTTTTTTATTTTTATTAAAAAAAATGTTTTATAATTAAAAAAATTCCAAAAAATAAAAAATCACATCCTTTGAAAATTTTCATACCTTCGTTCATCTTCAATCTCCTCGAACCCATTGTAGCCCGAATTTTACAAAAAAAATTCCTACGCCGTTTCCGGCTTACAAAAATTCTAGGAATTGAAAGAACGACCTAGCGGTGATAATAGACCGCATCTATTACACTTGAAAAATCTAGATACAGATTCTAACCTTTATGGAATCATGACCGGCAAATTTGAACAAGCATCAAATATTATAAAAATAATATTAAGCATTCATTCATCCATACATCCATTTATAATATATTTAACATACTCAAAATAAAACCTAGAGTGCCAACTCTCTAGAGCTACTAACCATGTTTGTATTTCTCTACAGGGGTTCAAGGTAACGAGAAGTCTGCATGAGGAGAACTTCACGTTAAGAACCGGTGATGGGACGTTGGTGCGAGCTGAAGCAGTGGGAGAAGTGCATCTTTATTTTGATGAATTTAGGTTTATTGTTTTGAGACATTGTTTTTATGTTCCTAGTTTCAAGAGGAACCTAATTTCGGTAGCTTGTTTGATTAAAGATTCTTATTCAGTTTCTTTTAATAATAAAGTTGTTATTAGGAAAAACAATTCTCTTATCTGTAATGGATGGATGCATGGAAATCTTTATTTTATCAAACCTAAGATGCACTCACTGCTTGATACAGAATTGGAAAAGAACTCTAAAAGACATAAGTCTTCTCACTCTAACAAATCATATCTTTGGCATTTACGACTTGGTCACATAAGCCTTAACAGAATTCAAAGGATGGTAAAGGAGGAATGCCTTGACTTTTATGAGGTTGAACCTTGACCACAATGTGAATCCTGTTTGGAGGGCAAGATGACTAAACGGCATTTTGCTTCCAATGACAGTCGTGTTGAGGAACTTTTAGAACTAGTGCAAACGGATGTTTGTGGTCCCATGAACATAGAAGCACGTGGTGGGTATGAGTATTATATCACTTTTATTGATGATTACTCGAGATATGGATATGTTTATTTGATGATCCGCAAAAGCGAAGCCTTTGACAAGTTCAAAGAATTTCGGGCTGAAGCGGAGAAACAATTAGGCAAGTTCATTAAGACACTTCGATCGGATCGAGGTGAGGAATACCTATCGGATGAGTTCTTAGGATATTTGATAGAGAATGGGATACAATCCCAATTAACTGCACTTGGTACTCCTCAACATAATGGTGTAGCTGAGAGAAGGAATAGGACCCTATTGGATATGGTCCGGTCTATGATGAGTTACTCCACATTACTTTTGTCATTTTGGGGGCACGCCATACAAACTGCATGCTATCTTTTGAATAACGTTCCCTCCAAATCGGTTCCTAAAACTCCTTACGAGTTATGGACGAGTAGGAAACCTAATTTGAATCATATTCGAATTTGGGGTTGTCCAGCACACGTCCTGGATAAGGAAGCGAAGAAGTTGGAGTCGCGATCAGAAGTGTGCTTGTTTGTTGGCTATCCAAAAGGGACAAAAGGTGGTCTGTTCTATAATCCGAAGCAAAATAAAGTCTTCGTTTCTACACATGCAACATTCCTAGAGGAAAGTTACATAGAAGACTTTAAACCTCGTAGCAAAGTAGTGCTTGAGCAGATGACTTCGGGTTTGGATGTTCATAAAGTCACAGAAAACCCTGTGGAAAAATCGCTAAAGAATCAACAACCAGGGGAGCTTCGTCATAGTGGGAGGATTATCAGGGAACCTGATAGGTACATGTTCAATGGTGAAGTTTTTGAAGCAGAATCCATAGAACATGATGATCCGGCTACGTACAAAGAAGCTATGAAGGATGTTGATTCTAGTCTTTGGCAAATAGCTATGAACACCGAGATGGAATCTACGGATTCTAACGGGGTCTGGATACTTGTAGACTTACCCCAAGGCATAAAACCGATTGGGTGTAAGTGGGTATACAAGAGGAAGAGAGGTGTGGATGAGAAAGTGGAAACTTTCAAGGCAAGACTTGTAGCGAAGGGCTATACGCAAAAAGAAGGAATCGACTATGAAGAAACCTTCTCGCCTGTAGCAATGCTCAAGTCAATCCGCATTCTTTTATCCATTGCGGCTGCTCTCGATTATGAGATCTGGCAAATGGATGTCAAGACAGCTTTCTTGAATGGCTCTCTTGAAGAAGATATCTATATGATACAACCAGACGGGTTCAAGGCAAAAGGCCAAGAAGATAAAGTATGCAAGTTGCTTAAATCCATTTATGGATTAAAGCAAGCATCTCGTTCTTGGAATATTATGTTTGATCAAGCAATCAAAACCTATGGATTCGAACAAAACATTGATGAACCATGTGATTATAAATGTATCAAGAATGAGAAAGTGGTTTTCCTTATACTTTATGTGGATGATATATTGCTTATTGGAAACGATGTGGCAACATTATTGTAACGACCCGCCTAGCACAGGCCGTTACCATACATACATACATATATACTTATAACGTAAACAGCGGAATATTTTTTTTTTTTATAAGCAATATAATCATATATGCACATACGTAAATAATTATAACGAATAATTGGTAACGTTGTGCGGGTGTAATATAAGGCTTATAAAATAATTACATAAATCGACAAAACGCATGGCGGCATAATCCCCACATTTCACAGTCCACCAGACCTCGCCTTCCATCTTGTATCAGGGGTTGCTGTTAGGCTGCTTATCTACAGCATAGACGTAAGACAGTGAGCTTTCGCTCAGCAAGTACAACTATTTAAACCGCAAAGCAATAATTCAACAATTAAATCATCACAACATAACAATTCATACTTAACATTTCATACTTAACATACATCGTAACATATCATAACTTATCTTGACATATGCATGAGCCAGTTATGCTTGGTTATGCTTACTTGATCATTCTTAACTTTCTTATCATACTTATCTTGTCTTATCCTATGGGCCCCATAACGTAAATGTTCGCACCATGCGCGCGACTATGAATTGGTGGTGGCAGCCAGTCCATTTCCAACACAATCCATAGTCCAACCCGACCTAACGCGGGTCGGTACGACACAGGCAATTGCTTGCCATCATATCATTTCATACTTAATCTTTCTTTTGTTAATCGGTGAACATGCATCGTGATGTTTCACACAATTAATTCTCAGCATATCTTAACCCTAATCATGTTCCTATAATTTCATAACATATAACATAGCACTTGGCATATCATAATTCATAGCATATAATCATAACATATAACCCTAGCATATAATCATAACACATAACCATAACATGTAATCATGGCATACCTAGGACATTCTACAACACTTAACATGTAACATTTAATAACATGTAACATTTACATATAGCAAACATACTCAGGTAAGTATACACAACAAGCCTATGCTGTAGGCGGAGTTGTACTTACCTTGTTTGTATTGGTTGTGTCTGTTGTCGAGTATATGTCCGTCAGGACACCGTTGCGCGTGATATTCTGAAATTAAATAAAAGTAAGGGTTAGAAATGTTGGTAGTATAACCAACATTCTTATATAACCTTAGTTATATGCCCTTACTTAATTTTACGTTATCCTAATTGGTTACTTAAGTAACCCTAATCGGACTGTTTTTAACTTAGGTTTCAAAATCTTATTTCTTTAGAAAAGAAAACCTTAAGTTTAGGTATAAAAAACCTTTTTGTTTAACTTTGAAAACTGAAAATCTTAAAATGAGACGTATAAAATTATTGACTATTGGAAACTGCCTTTGGAACAGTTTCACAATGTCAATTATTAGTGTAACTGCGAAATTACCCTTTTTCTGTGTTGATTTTAGAAATCCTGTACAGGATTTTCCATATTTCCTGTACCGTTTTTGAAATCCATTTTCATTTTAAAATCAAAGCTGATTCTGAACAAATTGTCTTCACGAAAGTTTTAGATATTGAAAAGCCCTACAACTTTTGTGTTTTAGATAAAACCTATTTCAGACGTTTTCTTTGTCAAATACCTTGTGGAACCTATCCTGGCCGTGTAGGGGTCCTGGGCACTTTAGGCTCGGGTTTTATTAAAAATCGAGGCCATTGGAGCCTCATTTTGCAAATCTGCCCCACTTTCCACTAGGAAAAACTCTTCTTAACAACTTTCATGTTTTGAGTTTTTCCAGATTCGGCCTCTAAAGGCCTCAAAAACTGTTTTCCCCGAAACTGGCCAATTTCTACCCGAGTTGGCAGTTTTCGATTTCAATTTTCGTTTACGTCCTATAACGTTCACCCTACCTCAACCGAGCTCAGCGGGAGCCTAAATCAGTCATGCATCTCATTTCTAACGTCCAATTTTCAACATGCAAGCCAAATTACAATTCATCCATAATCCTACAAAAACCCTAGGCATACTAACAAACACATAACATGCAACATAAAACCACCAAACCCTACTCCTAATTAAATCAAGCACATGCTCAAATTTTCTAGCTAGGGCAGAACTGAAAGTGGGCTTATGCCCATTACAAATCATTGCTTAAATACATTTAAATTTCTCCAAACGAAATTCAAATGAAAGCTTAGGTAATTAGGGGTTTTACCTCACTTTTTGGCTCAAAGTTGGCTTAGGTTTTCTTCTCTTTGTTCCTTCACAACAGCCGGCTGAATTGGTGGGTGGCAAGTCCAAGCTTGCTGCCTTCCTTGCCCTAAGTCCGGTCACCAATTTGCTCAAAATCCAGCCACCAGTAAGCTCCAAAAACCCGGTTTCCTAGCTTGGCTCTTCCTCCTTGGTGATTTCCTTGCAACCGGCCTCCTTGGCCAACAAGGGTTACAAATTTTTTTCCAAACTTTTTGCTTGTTCTCCTACCCAAAACCGACCCTCCACTAAGCTCTAGACACTCTAGGGTTTGAAAATTTTCTTTCTTTTTCTTCCTCACAAGTCCGGATTTGGTAGAGAGAAAATTGGCCAAAGTTTAGCTAGCTTTTCCAATTTTTGTGAATAATGCCCACCCCTATTTATAGAGGTTGGAAACTTTTTGCTAATTGGATTTTGGCCCCAAAAGAAGCAAGAAATCACACAAAAAGGGGGACAAGTGGCCGGCCACCCTTGGTGATTATCTAGCCAAATACTTTCAAATTTTCTTAAATTAAGAAAATGATGTCATAAAGAAAAAGTTAAGTGAGGTAAGCTAAGTTAAAGCTTGTTTGGCTCTTTTGCTATTGTACAGTCCATTTTTTTTAAGTTAACACAGATATTTCCAATACTGGATTCACTTATGCGCAGTATTGTTTTACCGAACTGCAGTTCAGAATTCATCTGTGTAAAAATGGACGATATACAATTTTCCCTATCTCTTAAAACCATTTTGCCCTATACTTCCACTTAATGTGCTTGATTTTCTATGGTGGTTTCTGAGTCTTAAACATATCATTTTATCTGAAAAATTGATTTTCACACGGTACAATTTTTTTTATACAGATAAATATTTAATCTTACAGTCATTTCTTGGGCTTTTTGGGTCAACCATTGACTTTCTTGTCAATCATTGACCTTCTTGTCAAGATTTGACTATCTTGGTCAACAGTTGACTTTTTTTGGTCAACCGTGACGTTTTTGGTCAAACTTTGACCAACATGAAAAATTTTGCATTTTTGTTCCATTTTACCTAAAAGGTCATTTTCTTGACTAAATAATCCTTTTTGAGTCTTATAAAGTCAGAAAACTCACAAAACATAATTAAAAACCCTAAACTGGGCTTTTTCCATAAATACCTTTACGGTTCAATGTAAATTCTATACAAAGAATCGTATTGGTGAAAAAATCAGGTATTACAATTATCATCTGTCAAAGTTTGGTTAGCCAAACAGTTTGACATGAAGGACTTAGGAGATGCTAGTTATGTTCTTGGTATTCAACTCTTTAGAGATAGAAAGAACAAAACGATAGCACTCTCTCAAGCTTCATACATTGACAAAGTACTTGAGAGGTTTTCTATGAAAGATTCCAAGAAAGGTGCCCAACCTTTCAGGATTGGAATCAAACTTTCTAGAGATAAATGTCCCTAGACATCGGAAGAAAAGGAGCGTATGAAAAACGTACCTTATGCATCAGCAGTAGGTAGTCTTATGTACGCTATGTTATGCACTAGGTCTGACATTTGTTTTGCGGTTGGTATGGTAAGTCGATATCAGTTGAATCTGGGACCGAACCATTGGGGTGCAGTCAAGCATATACTCAAGTATCTACGGAGAACGAGGGACTATATGCTTGTGTATTCCGGTCAGGACCATGTTCCTAGAGGATACACTGATTCTGATTTTCAATCAGATCAGGATTCAAGGAAATCGACTTCAGGATCTGTTTTTACCCTTGGAGGTGGTGCCGTTGTGTGGAGGAGTATTAAGCAATCTTGCATTGCTGACTCGACCATGGAAGCCGAGTATGTGGCAGCCAGTGAGGCATCAAAGGAAGCGGTATGGCTGTAGGTTCCTTGGTGATCTTGAGGTCGTTCCTGGTATGGATAAAGCTATAGTGCTCTACTGTGACAATAGTGCAGCAGTAGCTAATACCAAGGATCCTAGGCATCATAAGAGGAGTAAGCACATAGACAGAAAATATCACATCATCAGAGGCTTTGTTGATAGTGGAAATGTGACGGTTTGCAAAATCGCATCAGAGGACAATCTTGCTGACCCGTTCACGAAGACTTTGGTGGCCAGAAGATTCGTAGAACACGTTGAAGGCATGGGGATGCGTAATATGTCACATTTACTCGCTTAGGGCAAGTGGGAGATTGTTGGGATCTAAATGTGCCCAAAGGATAGAAAATCAATATTAGGGATTTTCTGTAAATATGACATTTTGCTATTAATAAGAGGAGGTTATTCATGTTTAATAAGATGTGTCCTATTTACTTTCATTTGTTGATTGTATGGTTATTTTGAGCAAACATAAAATACTCCTTGACTGTTGGTAATATATCAGATTACCATATGTATACGGGGTATACATAGAAGACGTGGTAATTTGATAACAGTCTAAATAAATAGTCCGCAATCGATGGAATAAGATTTGGGGATCTTATTCATGATAAGATTGTACAAGTTGTCTACTTCCTTGGAGGGATGGTTTGTCTTGACCATCGGATAGGTTCCGAGTAGAAACTTTAATGTATACCAGTATTGAGGTATGACATTGGACTGGACCTAAAGTGTTAATTGATTCGGTTTAATAATTCCGTTTATAAGAATCAATGACACTATCCTGCATTAATCTTAATCCTGAAATGATTACTTGAATTCGCATCCATGACTTTTGTACTTTAATGCATTACAGGTGTGACACTGTTAATTCATGGTCAATATACTTGTGTTTTGGGTGCATGACTTATGGATGGATAAATCAAGATTCATAGATACGGAATCCATAGCTATCTTAACGATAGTAAATGTTATCTACTTAAAGGCATTATTCGGGGATTGAAAGATAGTATAACAAGATCTTGGCCATCGGTTTACTTTGTGTTCTCTGGTGGTTTACCAATTGTATGGTTTTATAATTGGTGATTCTTTTAATAGAGAATAATGGAACTTTAAGTTAAAATGATTGAAAAGGTAAAACGGAAAAAGTCCTTAATTCAATCATGGATGACATATGGGGATTAAGCAAGCGATGAATAAATCATGGAAGAAGCACTACGTGAGAGAGCTTCCGTAATACGGTATGTAAACAGGAGTTCAGCTTCAAACTTTTAGTGGAATAGTTTTGAAGTTGATAATTGATGAATAATTAATCTGGGATTAATATTTCACAATTATAGGAGCCTCTTTACATATTTCCATCGGGTCCCTCTATTAGCTCGCATAGTTCCATAAAGCGTCTCGGGATTTGTTCCTTATGAGATCGGTAAATTTAAATAGAATTTAGTAATGTCTATTAAGACATGTTACTCTCTAACATGCAATCCAGAAAGGATTGGACATGTAAAATTTGTAGACAAATGATTTGTCAACATGTGATTGGTTAATTTGAACTTTGTAAATAAGATTGTGTTTGGATTATTTAATTTTGGAAAAATAAATTTTTCTCTCCTAATCTCAATAAGGTGCACGGTTTTCAGATAGGTGGAGGGAAGAAAAATTTTGTTTCAAAATTATTCAAATAAATTCCTAACATTAAATTATTAATTGATTTAAATAATGTAGATTATTTCATGTATTTTTCTTTCCTAATTAAAAGTGGTTCACGTTTTCTTTGAGGAAAGGAAATTTGAAATATTTCATTGATTTAAATTAATTAATATGGTTAATGTTTATGGAAAATATTAATTCAAATAAGTGAATCTTATTTAAATTCAAAAAGGTTTAAAAGGAATTTAAATCTAGATAGGACTAGGATCTTTTGACTAGTCTAGATTCTTGATTTAAAATTTGAATCACCAATCTAGCTTAACAAACTCAATGTGGCCGAATTTTTTGAGGAAGATTTCCTCTTTGAAAAACGTTTTTAGGTTCAATGAATCTAGCCCTAAAGTTGTATGATCTTTTGATTCAAAATTTATCCAGAAAAATAATTATTATTCTTTTTTTTTTTTAGATGAATTTTGAAAAAGGATTGGACTTCTATATAAAGGCTAGGGATTCATGAAAAAAAAAATTTGGTAATTTTTTAAGAGCAAAAAAACGTTTTTGGAGAA